>VYZQ01014340.1:8903-21358 GCA_013400655.1 Mystacornis crossleyi | reverse complement strand
GCATTCCCTCAGTAAAATGTGTACAAGAGTCAGAAGAGAACTTGCTGTGTGGTATCTGATTCCCCTCCTCTTCCTCAGAAAGGTCTCTTCTCCAGACATTCAATTGTGCAGTCTACAGATGCCAGCACGAATAACACAATAAAACCAACAGACACACACAGAGCCCTTAAGTCTAAAGCACCACACTATCACTAGCTAAGATTCTGAATTAGTTAAGTTGCTGAAACTCTGCCTCTGTGACAATACCCTGGCAATGCTGCAGGATCTCTGCTGACCAATGTATTTTTCGTTTTAGAAAAGTAAACCACGTAGAAGTGAAACATGTCTGGCTCTAAATAATTCTGGCCTAACAGGATCAGACTGTTAAGTCTGGATGTGTTAACTAGGTTTACATTAAACTCTGTAATTTAGCACAGCCATCCACTGTTTCAATGCCCAGTACTTGCACCTGCATAGACAAGTGTGTCCTAACCTTTAAGCTTTTTGTAAATAGAACAGAATGAAGTTTTCTATATATGCATCATTAGAGTATTCAATGATGTAAGAATATCACCTTAAAAATAAATCCATTAAGTAACAGGACCATTCCCATTTTACATGTAGAATACTTAAATCCAGAATAAGCACTTCGTTTAAAAGCAATCTTTTAATTTTGGTAAAAAATTCCATACACTTCAGGAATACTTTTCCAAAATTCATTACATCACAGAGCACTTGGATGTTATGAGAATGAAAACTGATTTCAGAGGCACCTTATACACTTTCAGCCCATTCTTCACAAGATGGGCACTTGCAAAAACAAAATTTCATGATCTAAGGAGATTAAGTGACTTCCCTTGCAATGCACTGGAGATTCAGTGGCAGAAACAGAATCCACTTCCCTGGCAGGAGGTAACAGCCTGGGCAATAAAGTATTTTTCTCCTACCTGCAATTCCTTGCTTCATTCACGCCACACTTTTTTTTAAACTTCTGTAACAGATCAGTCAGATATCCTATAGGTAACATCATCTCCCACAAAGTGACTGAGTTATCTTGGGAGTTTGTAGAAATCCTGTTTCTGCTTCACCCTCCAAGCCTGTTATTTGTTGTCTCTTCCCCAGTCCTACTTCTAGTGGTCTCTCTTCAGCATTCTCTTCTGCCACCCCAGTCCAGCCCTGACCTGACCACATCCTACTCTCCCACCCCTCATTCCAGTTTTACTGCTTAGAAATCATACTCAGACCTCTCCAGATGTCCTAGACTAAATCCCATTCTTTCTCCCAGATTTCCCAGTTGCCAAGTCCCCATTCCTCATTAGTTCTTCCAGCTCTCCTCAGTATGGAGGAACTGAAAACAGCGATCATGATGGAAGAACCGGGCAGCTTTCATGGACAGTTCTACCCGTCCCCAGAAGAGCAGGCAGAACATTCTTCTGAAAAATTGCAAACACTAATCCCTGTTTTTGTGCTTGTCGACACTCCAAAAGTAATTCCAAGGCTGGGCAGCTGGTTACAACTTGCCTGAAATATGGAATGTGGACGAGATCTAAAATCATATTAAACCATAGAACCATAGAAGGAAAGAGTGGAGCAAAAACAAGATAAAGGATCCTTCTACTACTCTGGAAAGGCGCCAGAATGAACAGTAAGGAGCAAACTGTTACAGCCACAAAAATTGGGTACTTAATCAGCAAACAAATCAGAACCCACGATAAAGGAAGGATTTTGCATAGGTTCACTAAAAACATACCATTAAGAAACTCTCATACAACAAGAACAAATACTTAGTTATCGTCAAAGTCCATGAAAGCAGAGTCATCAGCTTCCTTGAAATTGAACCACTATAACTTTGGATACTTCGTAGTACTTTTATGGAAAAAATTACTGGTCAGGTATCAACCTTGCAGATTCTCTTTGAAGATAGTAAATACAGAATTAAAAAAATATATGTCACATCTCCAGCAAAAGAGAAACCCAAAATCTGAAAGGAAGTTACAATATTTCTGATTTATTTGCCTGGAAAATGGAATCATTTGATCCATCTGGCACTGAAGAACTTGGAGGAAAATCCAGCCCTTTCTTGTGGTATTTGGCAGTCTCATGAAAGGCATTAGAGTTTCTCCACAGATTAGAATGGCTTAGAAACTACTGTCCAGACCACTTCCCGAGAATAAGAGTGTATTTAAGTGGTCAAAAGGATTTTGATTGCAGAAGGGGAAAGGAATTGTCTACTTTAGGTCGAAATATTAGCTGGCCATAGAAAGGTCTAACTTATATACCCTTATTGAAATAAATTCTTTTTAGAATAAATCAATCAATAGTTTATTTAATCTTCACAAACAAGGGCAAGAAAAGAGAGGAAAAATGTCATCTATATTAGCACGCCATGAAATTACACTTCAGCTAAAGGATTAAATGTGATAAAACTACAACAAACTTAAATGCACTGCTGTTTGCACTGNGCTGTATGCACTGCTGAGACAGCGAGGGAGGGGGGCAGGCCAGAATTTTTACTTCTCCAAACACTTAGGTTTGAAAACTTGTGGAAGTTTAACAGCACGCAACTGTCACTGTTACTAGCGGCTAGAAAGATACATTTCTGTTCTCAGGAAACCTAAACCAGCAAGTTCATCTTGCGTGTAATGCCTCACCAGAAAAATGAAACACCTTGTTGCAGGTAGCTGAAAGGAACGGCAAACAGAAATACTGTGATAACATTAGAATTTGTCACCCTCGAAGATGAAATACGTTAAGTCAACCAAGCGTTCCTACGACAATAAAAGTGTCTGTGAGAACCCACCACACGTAGCAGCTGTCAGCTGCGAGCCCCCACACAGCTCAGCACATGCTGCTTCATGCTGCAGGCGGTGAGGCCACTCCAGTCAGGGGACACACTCAGCAACGATCCAGACGGACACAGGGATTCCATAGGAGCATTTCTCTGCTCTGCATAATCTCTAACTGTACCGGTGGGCTTCACTATGCACTTTACAGACACCATAGCCGTCTATTCTACTTCTGACAAAAACAAATTTGGAATTGTTCTCCAAGTCTAGCTAAATATTTACATCTCATTCTTCCCAAAGGAAAAAATTTTAAGCCCCCAAAAAACCTCCAGAAACCTGGCTGAGTATCATCAAGAAATGCAGTTGTGGTCTTCTCTGTCTTCGTTTTCTAAGGGGAGCTTTGGGAGCTGGATAAGGATTCATAGTAATTGTTGCTTAAATCAGATATGATTAAGAAAACAGATGGATGCTTAAATATAACACTGATTTTGTGCCTAGAAGAAACAGACCAAAGAGAGTTGGAACTACATCTAATTTATTTTTGCTGGCACTGTGGTTTATTTAAAACTATTATGATTCAAGAATAACTGAATCATTGACAAAGTATGCTTTCTATAACCATGTGTAAATAACTGTGCCAAAACTCAAAATTTTAATTAATTCAAATATCTGCCTTTCAATTGAAAAACTTCCTAAAGTTAACTGTTGTAACTCTTCCATGTATTACACATTTGGGCAGGAAAAAGATTTTGCAATAAGTCAAGCACATTAAGGCAGAACTTGATGATAAAAATATTTTAACAGACATAAACTAGTTCTGAAAAAAAATTAAGGAGTCTTCAGAGATTACAACAAAAACTATTTTTGAATGCCCAGAATGCTCCAACTGAACATAAGTGGTTTTGAAATTTAAATAAGCACATTTGTTCAAGAAAAAATAACAACTAATGCTCCTCCCTCCCATAAGGAAGCACAGCCTCAAGCATGTATATACTGCCAGAGCTATAAACTACTGTGCAGCATGTGCTGCCTATGCTCCGCCATATAAAAAACACGGATGAAAGAGTATCTCCTCCAGGTGTGCACGACCTCTTCTCCAAATGCTGCCTGAAATCAGTAACAGTTAAGTTTTGAGTCAAAAGCAAACTTAAGACACTGATTTTCACTTTTAGGACTTGGGTTTTGGACAAAACCGTATTGTAGGGCTCAATAGCCAGAAGTGGCACTGCTGACCTTGTGGAGGTGAACAGTCTCTAACAAAAGCAAGTGAACACTTCTGTGATTTTCAGAACCTCTGCTCTTCAATAATCCTCTCACTTTTTCAGGATAAGAAATGAGGAAATGTTAACATATACTGTAAAATCAAAGTTGCTAAATTAACATCAAACACTATAAACTACTCATGTGAAATTCATTGTGCAGACATGCACATTGAACCCATAATTATGAACAAATCTGAACCTGTGCATGGACGTCCAGCTAAATTTAGACAAGGTCAGTCAAATTTACCAAGATAGGGGGGTTTTGTTTGGTTGTTTGGGTTTTTTTACCATTCCTCTCTCAAAAGAGATGAGGACACGGCAAAAGTCCTTGGAGTCCTACAAGAATGTGCAGTAGGGAAGGGGTTGGACTAGGTGTAAGTATCTAACACCCAATTTTCTAAAGTCAAGTTCCATTGCAAAGAAACAGGGAGCCCTGCATTAGGGAACTGGATTCCATCTCTACTACAGTTAATGCTCCATTTCTACTAAATGTCAATGCAATTTACTTGTAACATGCAAGGCACAGTCTTAAGGACAGCCTCTTCTGGCTCTCTCAGGGCAAGCAAAGCTAAAGAGTTTCCTTTGGTCTCCCTTAAAACAATTTTCCATCTCCTAAAACGAATGGTTTGCGCTAGATTCCTGACTATGTTACCACATTAAGTTGCTCAAACTTTCTAAAATTTACAGGACTTCTTTCATACAATTTGCAAAATTCTTTGAAAAACAGAATGCATAACAAACAAAAAAAACTCCAACTGTATTTTTCAAAACGAACACAAAAAATGGTCGCTTTAAACAGCACATAAATACACATAAATAACAAATATATACAAACACAAAACACACTCCTGGCAGCAACTGGTTCACCTGAGGTTTCCACCTTCAATCTGAAACGTGGCAACAACAAATCTCTGTAAAAATCTTATAAATGAAAACTCCTTGGCCTTGAATGCTCAATGACACGATGAATTAACTTCTGAGTGAGCAACATCATGAATGCAAGTACTGACACGCTGTGGACAGATGCAGTACGACGCTGTGTTGGTGATCACTTGTCCTGGCTGCATGATACATGCTTTTTCAAAAAGGTTTTGACAGAATTCATGTCAGAAATTACTGGAATTATAAAAGCACCACTGAAAGGACACAACTATTTTTAATGCCCATGTATCCTTTTGAATTCAGATCTTATGAAGAAACAGGAATAAAATTGTTCCGTTCAGTTTACTCCACTTCAGCGAACTGTGACAGAATATTTCACACTGAGCAGAACTTCTATTTGGCAGAAGTTACCTGAGTGAACTCAGAATAATATTTGTGTAAATCATATAATTAGATATGCATTCCTAGCTGAGATTAGCCCATCAGCAGTGAAGGGCCCGGATTCTGGTATGTGTCTGGTCCTGCTATTTGCAGTAACAGATCGGGGCAGTGTCCTGACACAGGCTGCAGTCCCACACCTGCTGCGCCTCGCTGCGCCCCAGAAGGGAATGTCGTACTTCCATAGTCTTCTGGCCACACCATTTAACCCTCTGAACACGTGCCTATCTGACATGCTAACTCAGTGGAAAAGATTCAGATGTTTTCTTTTCTAGAGTAGTTCTGTTATTTTAGCAAACAAAATTAGGCTTGCAAAGAGACCTACCAAGTGCCAGGGCGGGTACAGGCAGTCAGAATGAGCTCTGGGCCAGGATCAAGGTGATGCCCCAGTGAAAACCTTTCCCTTTGTGGATGTCAAGAGCCGTTCAACTGGCTCATTACATCTCAGGGAAAGCATTCAGTCTGAGTGGTTTTGTGTCCTAAAGAAAAAAAAGAACTAGACACTGGTTTTTGGCTGTCAGGATGAGTTCTGCTGGGATGGTATATGGTGAAGTTACCTTTCACTACCTTCCAGATGTCCGTCTGGATGCCACTATTCCCCAGCCTTTCCTGGTACCTTGCTTTCTCCCAGCGCAGTTTCACTGCAATGTCAGACTTCTCCCTTTTGTGCTCCCCCAAATCTTTAGCATTATGGAGGCAACATTTCCAAACCACTCTCCTCTAATTATACACTATGTTTCCAAATCATACTGGTTTTCATTTTTAAAAGTGTAAGTATGTTTTATGACTCTATAGCAAACACATGAATTCTACTTTAAAAAGTGTATAAAGTGATAATTGAAAAAGCAAGTACAAAAAATCCTGGCAAAAAAATAATCTATAAAGAGAAATTTGCTGTTAAGGAACTGAGTTCAGTCATGTTATTTCTTCTATTTCCCTCACTGTAAACAATCTGGATTTCAGTTTATGGGGAAAAAAAGGGTTTGTTTCTCCTACTATAAATTCAGCACCTTACACTATATCCCTGTCAGCAGACCAATACTGTATATCCTCCAAGGCAGGAAAAGAAAAAAAATAAACCTTACCTGGAACCCATTTAATTTCCATTCCTATATCCTTTTCTTCCTGTTTTTTCTCTTTTTCTTGGATACTTTGCAAAAGTTCTCTGTACTTGGCAATTTGCTCTTCATCATCTTTTTGGCTTTTCCTTGGTTTGTCATCTTCCATTTCATTAGCTACATCACCATCTAGGAGGAAAGAGCAAAGTTATCACAGAGAGCCTCAAGAAAGTGAGTAACTGAAATTAATCTTTAGGAAATAAACCTAAGATACACACATTATGTCTAAGATAATATAAAATATTTTCATCTGTTATTACCCCACAAAGTAACCAATTTAAGAATTCCCTTATTGAGATAAAATAAAAATAGTATCTGAATAGACGAAAGAGAATTTGTCCAGTAAAGGAAATCACTGACTGGGCACAGCATCCTTTACTGTATTTTAAAATTATTAGTTTTAGAGTGCCTTCCAGCAGAGTAGTACCTAAATCTCCAAAACCAGTGGTGTAAAGCATTTTGAAAATAAAATGCTGCTTTTTGACATACTGCCAGAGTCTGTAAAAGAGATAATTCAATGCCTTAATCTTCAGTGACTTGCTGAATGAACAGATGAAGCAAGACAGAAAGAGGGCTTCTTTCTTCCTTTTCTAATAGGAAAAAAAATCAACAAAAATGTTACTTACAATAAGCTTTTAAACAAATACTTCAGTGAAAACAGATTTGAAAAATGCTGCAGCTCCTTTAACTGTAGAAACCTAGGTTTGGGGCAGGCTCATCTTTCCTTTTTCTCTGGATGAGCAGCAAAGCTGTGCTTCCTACAGGACTGAATTGTGTGGAGAGCATAACTGATGTCCAGAAGTGTATCACAGTTGCAAGCCTGGTCTTTGGCTAAAACTGAGGTGTGACAGTGTTCTCTCCCTGTTCCATCACTACAAGAAGCTGGTTGTTGGCTGAAGGCAGAAATCTTTACTGTTCATAGAATCACAGAATCATTTAGGTTGGAAAAGGCCTTTAAGATCCTCGAATCCAACTGTTAACCCAGCACAGCTAAGCCACCACTGCATCATGTCCACAAGTGCCACATCTACACGGCTTTTAAATACCTCTGGGGATGGTGATTCAGCCACTTTCCTGGGCAGCCTGTTCCAGTACCCACAGCCCTTCCCTCATTCACTAAGAGGGTTATCCTGCCATAAAGGAGATTCACTTCGTCAAGCAGGAACCTGCCCTGCACAAACCTGTGCTGACTGGCCTGAGCCCCTGGCTCTCCTGTAGGTGCCACATGATGGCCCTCAAGATGACCCACTCCATGACCTCCCCAGCATTGATGTCGGGCTGACAGGCCTGTAGTTCCCTGCACTCTCCTTCCAGACCTTTGTGTAGATGGGCATTACATTTGCTAACTTACAGTCAACTGGGACTGCCCTGATTATCCAGGACTGCTGAAAAATGATGAAAAGTGGCTAAGCGAGCATATCATATCTGCCAGCTCCCTCAGTACCCTTGGGTGGATCCCACCTGGCCCCACAGACTTATGTGCCTCTAAGTGGCATAGCACATCACTGACCATTTCCCTTTAGATGAAGGGGGCTTCTTTCTGCTCCCTGTTCCTGTCTCCCAGTTCAGGTATCCAGAAACCTGGCATTACTATTAAAGACTGAGGCAAAGGAGGCATTAAGTACTGCAGTCTTTCCCTCATCCTTTGTCACTGTGCTTCCCTCTGCATCCAGTAAAGGATGGAGATTCTCCTTAGCTGTCCTCTTCTTACTAATGTATTTATAGAAACAATTTTTGTTTTTCACAGCATAACCAGGTTAAGTTCTAGCTTGGCTGTGACCCTTCTAATTTTCTCCCTGCATAACCTCACAGCACCCTTGTAGTTGCCCTGAATTGCCTGCCCTTTCTTCCAAAGTTCATAAACCCTCCTTTCTTTCCTAAGTTCCAGCCAAAGCTTTCTGTTCAGCCAGGCTGGGCTCATTCCCCACTGGCTCATCTTTCGCACGGCACATGGGGACAGTCAGCTGCAGCTGCTTTTCCATGTTCCTCATCAGAAGCTGAGATCTAAGAAGGAAGCATCTGCTCATCCAGAAAGCAAAAGGCAACTGTGTTTTGAAGGCAAGTAGAAAAAGAAGACATTTGGTTCTTTCTTCTTCCTAGTGTCCTGAGAAAGAAGAAGCTGTACTGGCTCGGAACTGAAGAAATCCTTAAGCTAAAAGAGGATCCTTAGAACCTGGATAGGCAAGGGGCTACCAGTTTGTATTTATCACTCATTTTGCCAGAAGAAATTTAAGTGGCAATACATAGTGTCATTCCTTCTCATTTAGATAAAACTTGTATTTCTTCTGTCAGAACTAACAGTTTTAAAATAAATGTTGAACAATGCCTTCAAAAGAACTGTAGGAGCTTTTAATTCTCTAAGCAAGTAAAGCACATTTGACAACAGCTGCAAGAAAGGAAAGTGAGCTATGTTCTCAAAGTTTGTTCAGAGTTCAAATAACCTTGTCAGTGGCTTTCAAGTATCGCGCTGTATTGCACAACATCAGGAACCACTTTCTGATGGATATTAAGGCAGCAATGCTTTCTGCCAACAGCTTGTTCAAAGGCTTTTTGAACAAAATGCACAAACCAAAAAAGTTCTGGGGATTTAACTGCTGCACTGCAAGAGAAATACAGTCAATCTGGGAAGGAGAAAAAGGCAGAAACTGATGGAATTTAAGGATTAAATACAAGTATATTCTTACTGTTTTCAAAAGAAAGTAGTAATAGAAGTGCTAAAAGATTTAAAAAGAACAAAGTTCAAATCATGAGGCTGGTCAGAAACATTCCAATACAACAATTTGTTTTTAAAAGATGACATTAATACAAAATACAATGAAATGCAGAGGTTCAATATATTAAATTGGTGATTGGCAGCTGAGATCATGTTCTTGTAATCACAGGGTTGTGAAAAGATCATGTTCATAGTTTAAGAAGATTATCTTCCAATAGCTGAGTAGATGATTCCTTTTTTAAAAAAAACTCAGCCTTAGAAACTAAAGACAGTAGAAAACTTCTAGCAGATACAACATCTGACAACAGGTCTGCTGCAAAGCTGAATTTTTTTTGAAGATGAGGGGGAATTTTCTTTCCATGATGTAATGGCAAAGCAGAAAACTCAGCTACTGAGTTGGACGCTGATGGCCATACCATGAAAACCGCCCTAAATGTCTCAGTTGTAGCCAGGGTAGTTATTTAAATTCAGATAGATAAAAAATAAAAACCAAAACACCTACAATGCATGTAGACTCACAGAATTAAAACTAAATGCTTCACACTCCAGTGTTCAACAATCAAGTCTGAGACAGAGGTTTTTGCACTGCACTACAGCATGCTATGAAAACTTAAATGTGTTCGCCTCAGTCTTGAGCCAGAAAATAGTAACAAAGAAAACACGGGGGTTAAACCCCATTTTTCTACATTCTAAGCACTTTCTGAAGGAGTTGTGCAAATCCCATTAGTTCATCCCAGTGATAATAAAAAACTGGAAAACTTTGGAATACAAAAAGAAGTTTATTCAAAGCCTATCAGAGTTGATGCCTTTTTGTCAGATTTTTCAGGGAGAAAAGATACTGGAAGAAGAGAATCCACACAGACAGATAACAGCAAATGAATGGTAAACATTAAATTATGGCATTTTCTTAGATTTTTTTGCATTTTCCTTCAGGTCTGTGTAGTCTAACCATTGAGGGGTGTGCACTGGGTGTGGTTTCTAAACCTCCCTTGCAAACCAGGTGAGTGTTGTAGCTGCAGCCTTTAAGCACCTGTCTGTGCAGAGGTGACCTGGCATCACTCGAGCCACACCTCTGAGCCAGNGTTCACCTCAGTCTTGAGCCAGAAAATAGTAACAAAGAAAACACGGGGGTTAAACCCCGTTTTTCTACATTCTAAGCACTTTCTGAAGGAGTTGTGCAAATCCCATTAGTTCATCCCAGTGATAATAAAAAACTGGAAAACTTTGGAATACAAAAAGAAGTTTATTCAAAGCCTATCAGAGTTGATGCCTTTTTGTCAGATTTTTCAGGGAGAAAAGATACTGGAAGAAGAGAATCCACACAGACAGATAACAGCAAATGAATGGTAAACATTAAATTATGGCATTTTCTTAGATTTTTTTGCATTTTCCTTCAGGTCTGTGTAGTCTAACCATTGAGGGGTGTGCACTGGGTGTGGTTTCTAAACCTCCCTTGCAAACCAGGTGAGTGTTGTAGCTGCAGCCTTTAAGCACCTGACTGTGCAGAGGTGACCTGGCATCACTTGAGCCACACCTCTGAGCCAGCCAGACCTAAGCCAAGGTTAGCACTCTGGCAGAGTCAGTCCTGAGTAGGGATTCACCAGCCTGCAAAAACACACAGAGATGTCTTCTTCAACTCCAGGTTACTGGATACCTCCAACAGTTTCTATGAACCTCCTAGAAGGAAGGCTGACATGACCCTTCTTGGTCCTCCAAGCACCTTTAATTACAAAACAAGCCCAACCCAACAGTTCCTGCAAACATGCTTTGGAAAAGTATCCAGCACCCGCATCAGTTATATCCGGTTTCTGATGCTTCACAGAAAGAAAATCATCAGGTTGTGGTATTTGTATTCTGTAATTCCCATTAAATTCCACCCAGGTTTGGCCAACTCATAAACTGCTAATGCCTCTTGCTGCTTCTTTCCAGAGACAATAATAAATAACTGCATGTTCTACTTCTGTCACCCTACATTTCCTAGCCTTCTGTAATAGCTCTAGCAAATATAACCACACGTGGATACTGTTCATTTTTAAGAGAAAAAGGCAGCACCATTATCTAATAAAATGCTATATATGCATTTAAATTTATATATGTAGTCATGAGTTATTGCACCAACTATATTTCAGAATTGTAAGATTTAGTAATGGGTCTGATTCTATTTAACCTTAATTATTGAAAATAAGATTCAACAGCATTATTTAAACAAAACCTCCTCCCTCCCAACCACATTTCCTTTCTCTGCACTGGTGCACCTCTGGCATCAAGGCATCAGCACAAAACAAAGACCTACTGGGTTTCTGGAGTCTTTCACTGGAAGTCAAATACCTCAGGAGACTGGGCAGGGATCTACACAGAGTTCCCTACAAGCCTGGTGGGGTTCAGTAAGTGTTTGGAGAACTCTTAGGTTTAACTTTTAGGTTACCCTTTGTGGAGTCACAGCTTGGACCCAATGATCCTCGTGGGTCCCTTCCAACTCAGGATATTCTGTGATTCCATGATTCTATCAAGACCAGCTAATTTTTAAAAATCCTATAAAAGTATTTTATCATATAGTTTGTTTCAGTATTTGTGTGCTGTGCAAAGCAGAACAGTAGAAAAGATGTTGCTCTTGCAAAGATTAAAAAGAAAAGATGAAAAGCTTAGATATAAACTCCATCATGCTTAATTTGAAGCACAGTTAAAATGCCATACACTAAGTCACTGGTGCTCATTGTCAAAATAGCAATTATGGGCCGGACTTAATGAATGCCACAAACACTTCCTAAGTGGGATAAATGTATCCAAGTAACAGAAAATTCAGAAGCAATGTAAAGGAGAAATTTTGTGCTGTGAACCACAACATTCTAGGTCACTGAAATCCTTGATGTTACAGAACTGTTGTTTAAAAGCAATATTAACATTCATGATGCACATATGTTAAGTTGAAAAATTTCATGAAAAAAAATACTAGAACAGGCCAACAAAAACTCTTTTATAAATAAAACATTTTAATACGTTTGAAAAGTATGACTAGAAGTCCAGGACATTTTTTCCCTCCTTATCAGACTCCTACATTTTCATTCAAGCAGCTGACTTTGATTTTTCCCATTTGTGCATAGCACCACATAATTCTGCTGGATGGAACCCTGACAGATGGAATCCTGTTTTGAATCACATAACTGAATGGATAAAATGTCAGGAACACATTAAAGACATGACAACATAATTCCACTATTAATAACTTACTTTTCAAAACATCATTTGAATCTAGACATTTCCAGGTTTAAAATTTATT
>VYZQ01014338.1:3901-35410 GCA_013400655.1 Mystacornis crossleyi | reverse complement strand
TTCTAGAGAAATGAGCAACCGGTCTTGTTTTGTGACAAACTAACAATTGCATATGTACATGCCTTGTAGTTGTGAGGAACAGCTCCAAGCAGGCCAACAGTAGGGAAAGGATGCTACAAAGCTAAAGTGAAATATGGAGAGGAGCTCACATGTTCTCTTCAACCTCTAAGCAAGTCCCATCATGCAAGTGTTCAGACATGAAAAATGGTCCTATATGTTAATTCTGGAAAAATGTAGTCTATTGCTAGTAAAAGAACATCATCCTCTCTGGATTCCCCAACTTTGTTTTATAGTAGATCTGAACTAATATTTTGTTATGTTTCTGCATATGCAGTGGGGAAAAAAACTAGAGGATGTAGGCACATGAGACAGAAAGAACATAATTTGGAGAGAGAAGAAGAAAGAAAACTGACCCCTGGGCCATTTTGAGAGCTTGAAATTCGTTACTGAGCTCAGTATATTGACCCAGGATGGAGAATGCTGCAAACTATAAATCTGGTTTCCTCAAAAAGCATGCCTCTCAAATCCCCTGCATCCGCTGAGGGCCTCTTACTAATGTTGTAAAAGATCTGTTTTCCAGAGTGATTTTGATTCCCATAGCCATGGGCAAAGGCACCCAAGCAGCTCTTGTTTGATTAAAAAGCTGAATTGTTTGCTGGTAACTGTAAACACAAACAGCTGTTTTCTGAAACACAAAAATGAGAGCCAGATTGGTACTTCTGCTGTAGGACAGAGTTCTAAACAACTCACTAGGCTATCTGGGAATATTTTCTTTGGGAAAATAATTGAGATGTATGTTAAATGCTGAATATAATGTGTAGGTATTTAGCTCACCTTCACTCTGTCCTGATTATTTTTAATGCAAGCTGATCAATCAGTCTTTGAGCAGAACAAGAGTCTTAGTTTGTTTCAGGGGACTTGAAAATACAATTAAAAAGAAAAACCTTACAGAAACAGTCAACGCTGCCTATTTTCCATTTTGTAGTGACTTTGCATTTGGCTTGGGGAAAGAGGAAGATGTTATTGGGGACCTTATGCTGGCCTCACTTCACCTAAATGATTCTCCTATACTGGTTTTGTTGATTTTTATGGTCATGCTTTTCTACCTGCAGAGTACATAAGTAGTGTATAACTGTACTGAGGGATGTGGTCTCCTGGGTTTCAATGTTTGTATTTAACCTGTTTAAGTGTTCTTTGGCACTAGTTAATCTGCAGGTTATGGATTGTCTTTTCCATGTCACTGTTTAGCTACTGTGCTTAGCAAATACTATTCTGTAGATTGTGCAGTCATTTTGATTAACTTTGTTGTGTGTAGGCGCTTATTGAAATGACCATCAGCAAGATAAATATAAAACATTAGACAATTCCCTGAGACTAATAGAGGCTGTGTATAATCCTGTTTACTAGTTTGCTATATTCTGTTCATGTTATTTTTTCTTCCTTTCACTTTGAATGGATAGTGAAAACCACTTGTGTAATTGTTGTTTGCCAAGAATAGAGAACATGAAAAGCAGTATGTAAAGCCCAGTTTTATTACAGAGATTTAACGTCCCCTTTCTGAGATGCTAGCTCATACCTCTGTGCTGTGATTAGGTTCCTAAGCTCTCAGATACAGTCCATGTGTCACTTATGCATTTATTATAGAAAGACATTACTTTCCAATGCACACAAGTCTTTTCAGAAGTATTCTGAAGTTACAGGACTAGGCATCTAGAGACCTGGCTTCTGTACGTGGCTTTACCATCAACTTCCTGAAGGACTTAAGCAAAGTTTGAAAATGGGGGTTTTTTACACAATTACAATGGACAGTGCATAATCCTGTTCTGGGGAATAACAAATGTCAGTACAAATCTGTGCTGCTTGGTGGACTCTGCTCTCACCTGATGGACTGTGAACTAGGGCTGTTGAGGGCTCTTCCAGCTTTTCACTTTCCTTGCTACATGACTCTGTGTCCTGGATACATTTTACTACTTTTAATCCAAGTTTTGTTGGTTTGAATGTGTTTAGCTGTTGACCAGCTGTAAGGGCAGTGCTTCTCTCCCATCTCTGCTTTTTCCCTCCGCAGTGTAACCTGTGGGTTATAACTACCCCAAAGCTGTCTTTCTGCTGATGCCCCTTTTATGTGCACTGTGGATAATGCAGCTTTTCTAGAGAGACCACAAGACTTGATTCATTGGTGTTGTAAGAACTGTCAAAATCTTGTGACAGAAGCGGAAAATTTTGTTGACATTGGAAAGAGAGGTGGCTAGAGCTGTAGTCCAGGTTCCAGCTGTAGGGGGATTTCTATTAACTAAAAAGGGATTCAGAACCTTATACAGAGCTGTTTTTATGAATTTAAAATAATTAAGAACAGTTTTGTTTAGCCCTGGGTATTTCCTGAATGCCTTTGCAAGTCAGACAGTGTAGTGCTGGGCTTAAAAGCCTGTCTTCAGCTTGAGCTGTATTAAACAAAATAGCCAAAGAGAATTTTTTTCATGGAAAAAAAAATTAACATTTTTTAAAGTATGTTGCAGTTAATGTTGCTGTTAGTAAAGCAGCTATGTACTTTTTAATTACATATATCATGTATTCTAGATTTGTCTATGAAAAAACCCGCTTGCATATGCATTTTTCTCCATGCACTACCCAAGTGTCTGAGCGTCTCCTAAATCTTTAAATACAGAAATAAGGTTGGCGATAGTACTTTTTCCTTTTTCATCCTGTAAAGAAGGGTGGTTATTTCAAAGATGACTTACTGCATGAACTTTCTGGTGTTGCGGTTAGAGGTTTTGAAGAAATTCAGTGAAAGCTAAGGTGAATGTTGTCTATAATTCTGAACATAGTTATATCCATGGTATTCTCTCTTTGTCCAAGAGATAGTTTCCTCCCTGGTGCAGCCAGGGGCATCCTCTTTAGCTCTGCCAGCCTGGTCTGACTTTTGGCACTGCAGGGAGATGATTACTCCCATAGTGTTGACTGATATCCAAGTATCAAGGCAGAAATCTTGAATCAAATGCTGAGTGGAAAACTGAGTTAGGAGAAATTTAGATTCCTGAACTGATGGACTTCCCAAAGGTGCTGGACTTCACATCGTGGTAGAATTTAGCCTGATCAAAAATACCAGTCTTGTTCTTTAGAGCAGAGTGGAATACAATAGAGGATGGTGTTCTATTTAGGTGTAAAAGACTTAAGATTGATCAAATGACTGGAAGGAAGGTTATGAGAAGCAAGCAAAAAAAGAAGACACTAGAAAGAATAAATGAGGGTGTTTTGTATTCAAAGTACTGTGGGGAGTGCATGTGCTTGCATACTGTATAACTCACCTTTGCATCTCCCAGTATTTCTCATAACCAGAAACTCAGTGAAGGACGTGGGATAAGCACTGGCTATAGATACTTGTCTTCTACACCAATCCTTTCTGTCTCTTTCCCAGTGCTTCATTTATTTGTTTGTTTCTTTTTTGTTTGTTCCTGTCTTCCCTTTTGACGTCCCAAGTGAAGCAGGGTTTTTTTGTTCCTTATTAATGGTATGGAGAAGTACAAATGAAAAGCAGAAGGTCTGAAGCATACCTTCAACCATTAAGCTTGGGTAACCAGCCAGGCGGCCAGGTGTAAAAACCCCTTGTGCTAGCGGGGAAGGGTGTCTTGCTCTCTCTGCTGAGATTCCAGTTTTGTTGCTGACTGGGCTGCAGCAGGAGCTGCATGGAGGCATGCAAAACACCTCCGTGCTGTGCACTGGGATGGAATGGTGGGGATGTTGTTGGAAGACTGGAGAGTGAGGATCTGGCTCTCCCATGGACCCCCCTTCCTCTCCCCCTTCCTTTTCTTTTGCAGTTGCACACAGCGCTGTGGCTCGGAGGTCATTTGTTTCCCACAGCTTCACACACCACTGTAGCAGAAAGGGAGACAATGGTCCCTTACAAGGGATGATGTGAGGCCTTCTTTCATCTCTAATAAGCCCCTTCATTTGCACTGTGAGGCCTGTTGTGTGTTTGTGTGCATGCACAGTTCCAATGTGAACTACTCTGCAGCTTCCACTGATATAAAGCAACCAGGATTTTTGTTTTCTTTCTCAAATGGACAACTCTTGGCATGTTACAGCCTGAGGTGCGTTTTCTGTTCAAGCACAAGCACATCAGGAGACATCCCTTCTTCTTTTCGCATAGCTTTTAAAATCCGGGCCCCATCTGGTCAACATCGGTTGTCAGAAAGACTCAACTGAGAAAGTAAGGAAAGGAGGGGGCAAACTGTCTTTAGCTCCCCCTGTGCCAAACACAAGCTCTGCCTATTGCTGTGCTTGGGCATGGTTGCTGACTGAGCACGTCACGAGAGCTCTGTGAGAACAACCACCCTGGTAAAGCAACAGCCTGTCCCATCACAGAATCTGCAAGCAGAGGGGCAATTTGAGACCTTTTCCTTCTCCATTATCCTGCCATAATGAGTAGAAAAGGAAAGGGGGGGAACAGTATGATGAAATTTTAAGGAGCAGGAGTTTGGAGCAGTGGTTCTTCTATAAGCAGGGCGGCTTCTTTTTCTATCTCTGAGATACCATTTTTACCATGCTTTTTGCCTGATCCTTTGAAATCCCACACTTTGAGCCACGCTTTTCAGTCTGGAGAACTTTCCTGGCTAAATGAAATAGGAAATTTGTAGCTGCCTTCTGTGCAGCAGAAAGTTTGTCCTCCAGTGGTTCTCCCCTGTCTAAGCCTGGATTCTCAGACTAGGAAAGTAGGTTCATGCTGGTCATGAAGTTTTTCCTACTCTTTGTCTCTTTTCTTAGCCTGGACAGCCTCTTGCTACAGTTGATTCAAAGGGCTCTCTGTGAGGCCCTGTTCTAATTCAGTGCAGGCTTGTCTCAGGAAATGGCTTTGCTAGTCCAGGTCTGCTAAGGCTTTGTGTCTTTTGAGTACAGTATTACTTCAGCCAAGGAAAAGAAAGTCCATCTTCTCACTTGTCTGTTTGGCTCTTGCAGTTCTTGGCTACTTTACTTCATTCAGCCTCATGTTTCACCCCAGCATCCCTGGATGCTGTAATGGTCCTGGTGTCAACCTTCTGCTCAACCTTGAGACCTGGCCTCTCTTTCCTTAACCTACACAGGTTATCTGTTTAACGTAGCACAGCCTGGAAAAGACATCAAAATACAGTTGATGTTATAGAATAATGTATAGATTGATGTTATAGAATAATGTATATATAGAATGTTATAGATGTTAGGAAACAGTTACGCAAAACTGACAGACTCAGATTTCAGCTATAAGCTACTTGATGGTTTTCTCCGCAGAACAAGTATTTTATATTACAGCAGGTATTTCACTGAGTCTGACTCTGAAAAGTTCTGAGCAAAGTTCAAGACCAATTTCTCAAAAACATGAGACAAAGAAACGGTAAATCAGATGATTCCAGGCAAGGCAACTGGACTTTAGAGACTCCTTGGCATTTATAAGCTGGACAGCTAAGGGATCAGCATGCAAACCCATTTCCTAGCACTATCCGTATGAAAATGAACCACTTTTTGGAACTTTCAAATACATGAGATAGAGCAAGTGTTAAATTGTCTTCAGAACAATGTTTAGTTGATTTTAGTGGCCAATGCATTGCTTTGGCAATTGGCAGACATTCCACAGTAATATAGCAGTTTGCTCTCTGAGATACTGGGAATTTCAGGAAAAAATACAGGTTAAACTTTGTTGTAAAGGAAGAAATGGACAGTCTTTGGCGAAAGGAGGTCTTCCTGCTGGCTAATAAAAATGAGTGTCCATCATTAGTTTCAGACCGGTACAGAACACCGATGGATACATGAAGGTAGCGTACCCCATTAAGCATAAATGTGTTTGTATGTCTTCAGTTTTGGTAGATGATGTGCAACAGTTGAATGTTTGATATGGAGGAGAGGTGGTATCTGCAAGACAAATAACGTTTTCCTGTGTACTTCAAACATTTATATTTTCATCTTCCCTGGACTCGCAAGAAAGATGCCACAATAATGGAATTGTAACTTGTGGTATAATTTCACCATGATATCTGTAAATATGTCCCTTTCTTCTGCTCAAATGCTGTTGCATAACTTCTTGCAACATGTGTTGTCTTATGGAATATATCACTTAACCTTTTTGCTTCCCTGAGAAGAAGAACACCAAATGCAGTTTTCTTCAGGTGATGGAAATACAGTAGCTTCATTAAATGATGCTGCCACGGCAAGGATCTAGTTATTTCACTACTTGTGAAATTAATTAAACTGTGAATTAATTAAACTGCTTGTGACCATGAAGCACATACCTCTCTAACAGAAGTAAAGAGAAGTGGAAAAAAAAGGCAGTAAACCACAATTATTTTAAATTCTTTACTAGATGGGGTTACAGAGCTCAGCTAACAGGGTTTTTAAATTTCTGTGGCTATATTATCTTTCCTTCAGTGTAAAGACCCAGCAAGTCTTGTGCACTCTATTTGAGAACACAGGTTATTGTTTGCATTTAAGGTGAAGTGGAGGAACGTCTTGAAACTTGAGGATCTCCTGTGAATATGAAGAGGTATTTAGTGACAGTGTACTAGAGTTTCCAGTTGATCTCCACTGCCCTGTTAAAGCATTAAAATACCCTCCTGAAGAATTCAGAGCTGATAAAGGAAGACTACAAAAACCTCCACAGTGAATTTTACAGAATATGATCAACACAATGTAATAAAAAACAATCAAAAACTTTTTTTAAATTAGTGTGGTTTGTAGAGTACAGATGCAGTACATAAAGACATCTTTGCTCTGTGAAGTTTCAAGGAGTCTTGAGAGAGTCTTGTGGAGTCTTTACCTATTGTGCTTTTCAGCTGACATGCTAGCATAAGGAAACCATTGGAGTTGCTTAAAGCTGTCTATAAATTATGCAGTTTCACCTGAGAGACCTCTGGACTTTGAGCAGATGAGAAGAGATATGATGCCTTGTGGATCAGTACTTAATTCATTTTTTGAGATATTGTTATTTTATCTGAATACAATTTTCTCATATTTAAAATACACTGTTTTAATAGCACTATAAAGTCTTTCCTGTGACTTCCTCACGTGACCTGGAGTGCAGTATGCTCATTGCTTTATGCTGCCCTGTCTCCTTCTCATGATGCTTTGCCAGCTCCGGACAGCTAACCATTCCCTGCAGTCGCAGGCTCAGCCATCCCCACCCCGCTCCATTTCCTGCCACTGACCCCATTTCAGTCTTGGCTCCCCTCTCTAATTTTTGTTCTCTCTCCTCCCTTCCCTTTCCACTGGCATATCTTCTTCCTTAAGTCATCCAAAAGTAGAGTAAGAGGATTATTGTGCAAAATACTCATTCCTAGTAGTAACCGGCTATTAGCTATACCTTGGAGAGCAGTGAGATGTTCAGTGAGATGAGTGCAAAGTTAAACGGTAATCTGGATACTTTAAAAACTGGATTACAAAGGGGGGAAAATGAACCTGCTTTTAGTGAGAGGGCCTGAGATATACTTGGGATATGAACTTAATCACAGGACAGCAACTTAAATTCTTTTTCTCTTAATGTGTTGGAATGGCATCTACAGACAAACAAAATCCTCCCATTAGAGTGTTTTCTATTTAATCCATCCAACAGTCCCCTTCGATGAGGATGTGTTTATTCTGAGCAGGGTGCATGATTCATCACCCTTGGGAGATGACGCAAGGTTTGGTGCTGATCTCAGGCAATTTATCTCCCCTTGCACCCCACCCTCCCCCTCTTTCCCCCAAGATTTGTGAAGCAGTTTTGTACTAGGGGGCTGCATCACTGATAAAATCTTTTAAGGGGAGATCTTTTATAATCTTTTATCCATCACAAAGAACTTGTGCTGTTGGGTAATAGCGAAGACAATTTATCAGGAGTTCGATTGGACAAAGCAGAGGGCACAAGTAGATGCTGAGAAGTGTTACTTTGTTGTGGAATCTCACTGAAACTAATAAAAAGTAGACTTGTCCTGGGTGGGAGTGGGAGAAATGAAGAAGAGGGGAAAAAACAAAACGTAAAGATACTACTGCAAATGTCAGAAAATTCAGAGTCACGCTTCAGATCCCTTGAGAGTGCAGTTTCTTTACCTTTGGGAGTCAGCTATGTAAGAAGAACCAAAAACATAATTTTCAAAAGAAACATAGATCTTCATCTTGCAGAGAGAGTGGGATGTAATGGTCTGCTGTGAAAATTAACACATGCAACAGATTTCCTTATTGTACTGGAGCAGGCGGGACTTTACAAGTCCCACACACGTATATTTGATGTGATTTTAATCAATTAAAAGAGGCATATAAAAAGAATGAATAGTCAAGTCATTAACATTCTGTCTGTTGTCCAGCACTGTCCAATATGAAAGGGAAATAGTTATAGCTGAGTTGATAAATATTTATTTCAGTGTTACTTTTTTTGGTGGTTGCTCAAATGGAGAACTTGTGCATCCCAAGCAATGCATTCTTCTGAGCCAGTGCTGAAGTGGTGCATGTCCTCCACAGTGAGTCACTGCTGCTAGATACGCCAACTTTAACATGGAAAGCAGAACTGAGATACAAGAACCTTTAAAATAATTTAAGAACTCGTGCTAGCAAAAGAAAAGCAGCACGTTAATTCCATTAATGTGGCAAAACTCCCGTATGGATAATAGCCAAGACTGTGCAGTGTGGTTGCCAGAAAACCCAAAAGCTACACAGAATTTATTCGTGTGTTAGAATTCATTGCAAACTCAGTTAATCTGAGGGCTCATTACGGTGTACTTAGAGCAGTCTCTGATTTTATGGCTTTATTTGGTATGATTCTATTTGGATGAAACTACTTCTCAAAAGCACTTTGGTTTAGGTTTTCCAGGATGTTTCTGCATCTGTAACTTTAAAAGAGAAATCCAGAAACAGCAGCAATGTGGGGCAAGTGTAGTTACACACTTGTAAAAAAGTAACTTGTTGTTACACGCTTAGTCAAAAACAAAAAGCAAAACAAAACAACAACAACAGCAACATGAAAGAAAACCAAAAAAACCCAAACAAAAAATGCAAAAACCAAAACCAAAATCCTAATAAAAACTTCCCAGAAATACCAAACCAAACCTAACCCAGCTCCCAAACCCTCCAAGCTTCTGACTGTTATAGCAGATGTCTAATAATCACTCTCTATTGTTGTAAATGTCCTGCTATAACAAAGTTTTTGCTGATTTTTAGGATAGATGCTCAGAGTAGTAAGTCACCCTCAGGACAGAATTTACTGCATTGTTCTGCACATATATATATATTCAGGGTTTTTTCTGCCTTGTACATATGAGTTGTTGAATACAGTTTGATTCACTTCTTACCCCAAGCTGCTAAACAGTACAGCTGTAGAGCTGCTAAGCAGGTATTGAGTTACAGCCTCAAGTACAGCAATTAAAAGAAGGGAATTGTGTGCTCTGGAGAGTATAAAGAACTTTATGCATGGACTGTTCCAGCAGATATGGTCAGTTTTGCTTTATGTTCATCGTTCTTTTTCTCAAATTAAGTTTGAGTCAGAGTACATAAAGTCTGAAATATTTATCTGCTTACAGATGAGATTAAAGATGGAGCTGTGAAAGACATTGATTTGGAAAAAAACTTAATGTTTAAACTAGTAAAACATTAACACATTTATAGAGAAACATAGTTTTTGGCTGATTATTTTTAGAAAATAATTACTCAGATTCAAGAACACTGATGCAAATACCAATGCTATGTTGTGGGAGCAAACAAGACTCGATATTTTCTATTGATGTATCTCATTTATATATACGGTTTTGAAGCCAACACCAAATTTAGGATGGAAAGGAGCTGAATTCTTCCATTCTGAAGTCATTAGCAACACTGATATAAATATTAGCACTAACTGTTTGATGTGTTCTGAGTTTGATATGTTGCTGTGTTTGGCTCAAAAAGCACTCAGTTTTCAAGAGAATGAGTAAGTTTCTACATATAGATTTCACTGCAGAGTTCTGTGCAGTCTGTGAACATAAGTTCATTTCTCCTTGCCTGTTCCTGAAGGTGGTGAGCTTGAAGTTGTAGGCAATGAAAAGATCGCCCGAGAGCACGAGGGTAGCACTGGAAATGCTCTGCCTCTTCGTTTTCTTTCTTTTTTCCATGGATGTTTTTCACTAGAGAAGTTCAGATAGTATAATGGCTAGAATGAGAACAATTTGGCTCTTTTGCAGCCAATACATACCTTAGTTTTTAACATTTTATTCCAAATTGATTCATACCCTACATGCATTTTGCTTTGGAAATGACAAGACATTCATGGTCTGGCAAATTCCTGACTGTGCCTTATTTACTCTTCTGTCTCTGAACTGCCCAGATGCCCCACAGCTGTGTTAGCCAAACTCAGCACTACTGCTGCATGTTGGTTATTAAGGGGAAGACTAAACGTGGGGTGTGCTGCACTAATGGCAGCCTCTTGCCACTGACCATGGCTTTCAGTTCCAGTCTCCATTCTGTGAAGAGACTGCCACTTATAAACTCAAAGCAAAATATGTTGTGTCATTGTAGGTTTAACCCCACAGTAATGCCTTTGGAGAGCATACTAATACAGTTAAATGTTACTGGTGTTTGAAAACTGTTTCTGTACCCTCTGTAATTTCACCAAAATTGCAATGGTTATTTTCTTAAATAAGTCACTGCATCTGAAGAGAAAGTCTAGAGAAGCCAGTGGAGAATGACTAATTTCAATTTTTCATGAATGCGTTCTTGCTGCAGTCAGCTGTGAGTGTTAACTGACAAATGACTGCGCTGCCTCTGGCTCTTATCTTGCAGTGTCTTGTAAATAAAGTGGGATTGGGTTGAAATGATTGTGATAAGCTTTTGTTGGGCACAGAATAATAATACTGGTTGTTCAGTAAGCATCTTGTTTTCTGCTAGATTAGCATTGAGACAGTCCCTGGGAGTGACATAAAGAGGCACTCTTTTTGCTGAAACACTGTCTTTCACAGGAAGCCAAGTCTGTTATTTTCACCATTTGAACTCATTGAAATTCCTGTGGCACTTCTTACA
The DNA here is from genome assembly GCA_013400655.1 of Mystacornis crossleyi. NCBI lineage: Eukaryota > Metazoa > Chordata > Aves > Passeriformes > Timaliidae > Mystacornis > Mystacornis crossleyi. The sequence goes on along the minus strand of VYZQ01014338.1, from coordinate 24,430 downwards.
AGAAATAGGATATAACACGTCTTGGCTAAATTCAAAAACCTGATCATGCAAGCCTGGCCAAGTAATTTGTTTTTCTTTGGCAGTGTTTGCCTTTAAAAGAAGGATTATATTAATATTGACTAGGGACATACCAGGAGAAGTGGTAAAGTTTGTTAGTATTCCTACAAGTTTGGGCACCTCTTCCCAAGCTTTATTCTGTTTCTGCCTCTGTGACCACTGAATGGCAACAAATGTGTTTGAGCCATAGCTGTCCCTATATGTCATGTACAAAATATGTCCACATTTAGGGTCAAGTATCACGGAAGTAGGTACCAGTTCAGCAGTAGTAATTGCCAGTTCTTTATAAGGTACTCTAGAGGTATGTTATGTCTGCATAGAAATAAAGGTAAGGGTTGATAATTTATCAAAGATGTGATACCCCTGTTCCACAATTTCTGTCAGACCTTTGATAATATAAATTGGTCTTGCAAATTGCCCCGTCCTTCTTGAAAGTCATTTGGTTATAGTATCTTTGTGTCTTTGTGCACCGTCCTAGCCAACGGTGTTCAGATGTTAGAGTAGGAGACTGTAACAGATGACCTAGATTACAGTATGACTCCAGGTAAGAATGAAAATTTTGTAGGGGGGTGAAGAGAGGCAAAAGGGAAGGGCAATTGAGAGGCAGTTGATCTGCTTTCCAGTAAAGGATTAAGACTGTTGTTCTTTGTAATAGGAGTGGCTAGTAAATTATATTTTTTGTTGTGCAATAATTCCTGAGTTTTCAGAAAATACTTTTAATTGGAATGGAAAGGCAAGTATTTAAGTGTCTACTTAGAGTTGCAACATATTTTTTGAAAAAGATGTGAATGTGGATGCCCTCCCTATTCTTACACTGCCTAAGCTGTTTCCTTGGAAGTCCTAGGTCCTTGGTCCAAAGCTGTCATTTGGGTGGGCTGCCACAGAATGGGCTGGAAAGCAGCAAGGTTCAGCAGGAAATCTGCTTGGCAGGTATCAGCATGGCCTGTGTTTGTCAGAAGATTTACTGGCAAGTATAGGTTTTCATAAGGCGTTTATTCTTTAGCAGATTGACTGATTTTAAAAATCGGAGGGGGGCGGGGTGTTTAATTTTTTTTTTGTTTTTTTTTTTTAGCTGGCTGTGGTTAGGAAATATTGCCAGCATAGTCAGTGTCGGAGTGTAGAATGTTCAAGTTGTTCACTTGAGTCAGTGGGCGTAAATGTAGGCTAGCCATGGCTGCAAGCTGTTGATACGCTTCTGTTCACCAGCAATGGCTGGGAACTACAGGTATAAAACTAGGCCCAAATTTGCCACCAAAGGTGTTCCTACAAATCCTACTGCCTGCTGGAGCAGCTAAGTGCATGTACCTATCCACAGGGGACGCTTGAAAGCTGTGATACAAGTCTGCACTTAGTAGCAAAGCTTCGAATCCAAGTAACCCTCTTCTGTAAAGTGAGCAAGTACAGGAGAGCACTTCCATTTTCTGGCTTTTGGTGCGTGAGCTGTCATTTAACAACGAATCATGTTTCACTAAGTTGGAAAGGTGACTATCTAAAGGTGAACCTCTTATCAAATTCTGCTGTGTTTCCAAAGTAGCTTGATATTGTTGACTGACTTCAGAAGTACATGGTGATACAGTTACATGGCCTCATTTTTGAACTGACCACGTACTATAAACTTTATTTTACCTAAGTTGATACTAGCAAGATCAACATTTATTCCTGCATATTGTTCCAAAATAAATTATGGAAATCCTGTTACTCATTTACAGAACCAGTTATTTAATTTCATATGATTCATTTTCATTCAGGATTTTTTACAAATTGTTTTGAGGATTAGTTTTCCATACTGAAAATGAAAATAGTTAGCAGTTAGGGAAGAACAGTCTGTTCTGGTTATCCAGTTTGAGCAATCACAAATGTCGTCCAGTAATTATTTTGCTGGAAGAACAGAGGCACGTTTGTTAGAGCCAACATAAAAGACTTTGAAGGATGGTTGGTCTCCAGTAGGTGCCAAACATCCAGGTATTAGTTATTTCTGACTGAAAGCTCTGCATGTCTAAGTAGATAGTAACATGCAAGATGCCTCACATCATGTGCACCCCCACTGACAGTAGTGGAGGTTACAGAGTGTTGAGATGAACAACAGTATCCAGGAGGCACTTTCCTAACTACTACTTTCTAAACAGTTTTCTTGTTATCATGATTATAGCATGGTAGTTAAATGAAGAATCTTGTTCAGTTTAGAGTTATTGAATGTGTAATATATATGGCAAATGAATATGTAGAGCACACTAATGTCATACCTGAGTGATACCAAACTAGGCTACCTAAACTGTCATTAACTTGCATCCATCCAGCATCTCTAAATTGGTTGTGGGCACTGCCCTTCAGAAAAGAATGCGTCTTTCTTCTGAGAAAATCCAGTGTCACTGTCCCTATGTGCTTTCCAGGTCTCCCGTGTGTGCCTTGATGGCAAGCTAGTTGTATTTCTTCATGCAGCATCCTCAAAGAGCAATTCTACATATGCTTTTGTCCTTTTCACCTGTCTTGAAAATTGCAGATAATAAATAGATCTTTCCACTTCCCCAAATGCTGTTTTACGGAGGAAATTTACTTTCCACATTATATGTGCCTCCAGCTTTTTGCTGACACTTTACTTCATGCATGAGTTTGGATGTAAGGCTCTGTGAGATGACTCTGTGCTATTGTGGATTAGCTCTGAATTCCACATTCAATTCACCTAGACCACCTGTAGCCTTCTGTCAGTTACAGAAACTTTCTACCAGTGCAGAGCTTTTATGAGAGCTTATGTAAGGGCAAAATTCAAAGTTGGCTTCACAAGAACATGAAGTTGTTTAACCACATTCACTAACACACTACTTAGTCCATATTTAGTCCTTTCTTATGTATGCCAAGTATATTATCTTTAATTGTACTGTTACTTGGTAAAAAAGTTGAACTCATAATTATTCTACTTTTTAATTACTGTTCTTGTTCATTTGTGTTTTAATTACTCTCCTTGTTCATTTGTTTTTCAAAGTCAAGGGCTCCACGGTACAAGTTCTGCTTGAGAAACACATGTGGTGTTCCCCAGGGATTGTATTCCATGACAGCACTCAAGTTATTTGTTTTACATACTCCTAGCCCAAGTGTGAAGAAATTTGAATTGTTTCAAAGTGTAATGTAATCAAATCATGGAGTTTATGCCTAAGGTAGGATAGGCAGCTCCAGAAGAGACGGAAAAACAGCCGTTACTTGTTTTCGCTACGTGGAATAGATGATCTTCCCGTTGTGTGTCCCTTTTGTCACATCAGGCTGAATGAACCTGCCCATGGTGTTGCCTTCCAGAAGCAGAAGGCAGTTGGCTTCATTGATTCCAAGATAGACAGTGAAATCACAGTGCTGCTTTATGGAAAGGATGGCTTAAGGGTATATATGAAGTAGAAATGCCTGAAATTACCTAATTGGTCAATGACTAAAGCTACTTTACTTTCTGGCAATTAAGTTATGCTGGAAAACAGCCACATGCTTCATATCACTGAATGTGCAGTTTCAGTCCTAAGTTTCAGTCCTGACTCCATGGGAAGTTCTAACACCTTTGCTGTGTGTTCTAGTTGTGCTTTATTTGAATGTGGTCACGCAGTGGCATCCTTTGCCATGAGGCATGGTCTTGGGGTCTGTCACATAGGGACCCCCTATAACATTTCAGGGTAGCTCAGACTAGAAGGTTTCTTTTTGACTGAAAAAATGAAATAACAGCAACAAAAGACTGTGCACTTGTTTCTATTGCATAGCGTTGGAGATGATGTTTGTACTGCTGGTATCTCATATGATGAGACATTATCTTTCCTAGCTGATGTGTGTGGTTGTGCTGGTAAAGTACTCGAAGGAGTGCCGAATGTTGTTGGAAATGTCATTGGTCACGCAGCAGGGGCCAGTCTCCTCTTACAGTCCGTAACAAGCTGGTGCCCAGCGGAGCTGCGGTGCTGGTTCAGCGAGACGTGCCAGCTTCTGCCCAGGATGCAAACCAGACTCCCAGCTGTGGGTAGCTGCTGCCATCTCGCAACACTTTGAGCGAGAGCAGGAATGCCAACCCTCGCCACCTCCCCCAAGTACAGCCCAGGCTGTATTTTCTCCTTCTATGAGTAGCTTACTAGCTGAGATGCAATTAGTACTTTGAACGTCCTGGCCCCAAATCTTGGCCAGTGGCTCTGTTTCATTAGTGAGAAGAATTACTTGCAGCCATATGTTTTTAAAGCATGTTGATTAGATTCATTCTTGTAGGGGGAAAAAACATTTAATATTTCCATACCTGCTATAGGCCAACACTAAACGCTTATAAAAAATCCCACCAAGATTACTTATACATACATGGGAGATGTTTTGATTAATTTTTTTAAGCAGATAGAGGGGTTTTAGGGTGAGAAAATGTGTGAGTCACCTTAATTCTCTAATTTTTAAAAATTTCCTGTAGATCAGCAGACACCTGGGGGGAAAGAGTCACATCTAGATTCAGTTTTATTGTCTGGGCTATTACAGCTGTCATAAATTAATTCTCAAGTTATCGTCTCTGCAAGATAGCTGTGTAGTATAACGAATTAACATTGAGCTCTTTTTTGAAATTTATAATCTTGTTGAAATGACAGAGAGCTTATGTGGCATACAAGGTCAGTTGCTATGTTACATATAACTTCTTGTTTTCCTCTCCTACTGTTCTTGCAGGGAAGACAACAGATGTGGAACACTTAAAATATTTGGAATGTGTGGGAATATACTGAGGGACCACCTGTCCTGCAACGTGAAAGACAGAATGGGTTTGTGAGCATTATTGGTTACTGTTGCAGTGAACAGAAGGACTCATACATTAAAAGTAAAGCAGAATGACAACTATGGGGTACTAGGTTGACTTTACTCAAGGAAACATGGGGAAGAAAGTTGAATCCACAAGTTCAATACTTATGAATACTTAGCCAATAATCTGCTTTTGAGTTTCCCTTAAAAAGTATAGCCTGGAGCAGTTACTCAGTCTTAGGAAGCTCATGGTTAAGAAGAAAAGAAACTGAATTTATCTGATTTAGCCTAAAATAAGGTATTTTATTTATTGTTTGACTACTTCCACTAGTCAGATGCTATCTATTTAGTTACTAATTAACAATTAAAACTAGTAATGATTACACTGGCTATCCTTTGTGAAACCAACAAAACCCCACAAATTACGCACATATTGTAGAAAACTATGGTTTTAATAATAATTTGGATTGCTAAGGATGTTGAGGTGGTTTGTTCCTGGTGTCTCTTTTTCTACACTTTTACTGCTTATTGACTAAAGTAAACAGATGCTGTTTCACAGATGAGAGAACAAAGGTGCAGATAGGATCAGTATGTAGCATTTGCATTTCTTCATTTGGAGTTCTGGCATGTGAGCACCCATAGTTTTTTATTATCTTTTTCCTTCAATGATTTTTTAAAAGGAGGATATTAAAATTGAGATGATAGCCACTTCCCTGCCTCAGGGAAGGATTGTGAAGATAGTTAATGTTTATACCGTATACCCCCTCTTTTCCTGCCTGCAACTGTTGCGTGGAACTGCCATTGCTCTGGTCCCCGCTACAGTGAAAAGAGAAGGTATTGCTCAGTGCTTCTGCCCATAGGCGAGCTTTGGCTGGGAAACAGGCAGTGCATCAGGCTCTGTCTTAAACACGAAAATGATACAGAAATCAGAGAGAAATTCAGAAATTGAGATTCATCTCTTGTTCTCTGGACTTTGGAAACAATGAAGTCTGGTTACAACTAATGGCCCAGGTTCCTCTTTAAATTTTGGGTGTGGATGTGAAGCTGTCCTTCAAAACTGAAATCTCTCTGATAGCACATATCCAGAGTTGGTGAATGAAACAGCTGTTGATGCACTCTCTTGGTAAGACTAATAGAAAAGTCAGGGCACACATTAGCAGTGTTTCCCACAGCAGATACAATTTTCCCTGCCCTCAGACATAATGGCTTTCTGCTGTATTCTATGCAAACAAATTACACATACTGTGGGAGCCACAACTTTAAGTTTCTCAACCTTTTTGCATGCAAAACTCCTGCATTAATGATGCATTTTTATGTTTAGAGTTCTTCATAGTTTGCTAGAGGGAGGTCTTTGTGATTAAAGGAAGCAGGTTTCATTGAGCCAGACTTGAGCTCTGGTCTGTCCTCTTTTTCACCTCCCCTCAGGGCAAAGACCAACAGCTTGAGGGTGACCCCTTCAAGAAGTTTTCACCGAAAAGGAAGATGAGAAAGGCTGGACAGGCTCTTTCTAATGCTCTGTGCTGGAGCCAGGAAAAGGCAGCTGTTTCTAGCCTTTCTGATGTTTGAGGCGGGGGTTTTTTGGTTCTTGGTTTTTGCATTTTTTTGCCCTGGTAGTATTAATTATTACAGTTTAAAGNTTTTCCCTGCCCTCAGACATAATGGCTTTCTGCTGTATTCTATGCAAACAAATTACACATACTGTGGGAGCCACAACTTTAAGTTTCTCAACCTTTTTGCATGCAAAACTCCTGCATTAATGATGCATTTTTATGTTTAGAGTTCTTCATAGTTTGCTAGAGGGAGGTCTTTGTGATTAAAGGAAGCAGGTTTCATTGAGCCAGACTTGAGCTCTGGTCTGTCCTCTTTTTCACCTCCCCTCAGGGCAAAGACCAACAGCTTGAGGGTGACCCCTTCAAGAAGTTTTCACCGAAAAGGAAGATGAGAAAGGCTGGACAGGCTCTTTCTAATGCTCTGTGCTGGAGCCAGGAAAAGGCAGCTGTTTCTAGCCTTTCTGATGTTTGAGGCGGGGGGTTTTTGGTTCTTGGTTTTTGTTTTTTTTTCCCTTTCCTGGTGGCTGGGATCTGGGCTTGCTGCCATATCTGTTTGTCTGTCTGTCTCATGTTGTTTTTCTCAGAGAGCTTCAGAGGCCAGTTGCCCATAGTCAGTTGCTGGGAACAGAGGTTGTTCCTTGTATCATCTTAACTCTCCATGCCAGAGTGTTCATGCTTGAATAGGAAACAGCAAGATCTGTCAAAATAGCCCTTTTCTTTAGAGCTTTGAGGCTGCATTCTCCATGGCCATCTGTTCCCTTTCACCCTTTTGGACAATGTTGCTATTTGAAACCAACCACTCTTTGCTCTCTCCCTTTCCCCTTGCCCTCCCCCTGCCCCCCCAAATCTGGGGAAAAAAAATTGTTTCTGGCCCTGACTGGCCCCTGGAGGTTTCAACCATTTTGTAGTCCAAGGATTAAAAGTGGTATTTTGCAATTTTTTATTTTTCACTGACTTTAAAAAATGTAATACATCTCAGGAGAGAAGAGTCACTGCAGTCAAAAGATCATTTTGAATTTATGCATTAGTCTCTACAGAGCACTTTAGTGTCCTGTCACTGCCTGATGCAGACTACCATGAAAATTTGGCACATCTTGGTATATCTTGCGTTATAGCAGGAAGAGAAGGAACCTCCTATAGTTAAGGCAGTATAACTGTTTCCCTTCTAACCCTCTGTCTTCAGTCAGAAAAGCTTATCGGGATGAAATTTTCCAGTCTTGGTTGTTGTCCAAAATTGAATTTATTTTCTTAATTCAGATAAAGTAAGTCATTCCTCTTTGAGAATGAGATGAAAGAAAAAAGCAAATACATCCTCTGCTTCAGGATGGGTGATTGTACCGTGAAGAGGGGGACTGACTAGCTGAGAAACTCCTGGAAAGTCTGCATCAGTCAGAGAGTGAAGCCAGACCTTCGTAATCCTCAGTCATTTTAACATCCTGCATGTTTTATACTGCCTGTGTGTGTGTGCCTAAGTGCATAAATATATATGTATTTTCAGCTTTGTAGATGAGTCAGTCCTGAACAGTGAGCCCAGCGGTGTCCGCATGTACTAGAATGTTTTGTCATACATCTTATAGTGAGAGGGAACACATTTTCTATACATGGGTATATTGGCTGTGCAATTAAAAAAAATGTGAAAGTGCCCAATTAATGTATGTTCAGAAGCTACTCCAAGCCGTGTTTTGAAGGTCCTCTGGGTACTCGGGTGCATTTGCCCAGTCTATGTGTAGGGTTTGCTGGGCCAGCCCGAAAGATACTTTTGTTGGAGAAGAGTTTGCATCCTTCATCTTGTGTCATGGACCACTCTGTGCTGAGAAATAGATACAGCCAGAGAAACCTATATTGGCAAGTGCAGACTTGTGGTTAAATACCGGTTAAGAAATGCCACCGTCAACCGTGATGATACTCACTGTGAGAAATAATTGAGTCCATTGTTCTGTGTTTGATAGGCAGATTTGAAATTGCACATAGTGGTTTTTTACATTTAATATTTTCTAACTTTTATGTTCTTAGTCATGCAACCAAAACATTCTTCCAGTTCAGCTTTTGTGATGGATAGTATTAAGCATTTGGCCAAATCTGAACTCCAGATGTGAACAGCTGTAATTTGCAAACAGTCATCTCTAGCCCCCAAATATTTGGCTGACCTCTGTTTCCATGTTGCAGGCTGAAAGAGGATTGTTTCCTTCTGGAATTTCAGTTTTGATAACTCTGGCTCATGATCCAAGCTTTACAGCTCTAAGATTGTTGTTTTTATTTACACCTGGAGGGAATTCTTGCAAGTGTAATGTATGGGACGATTGTTAAGAACGCTGAAAGCTAAATTTTCAAAGAAGTTATGATGGTCATCATGCAAAGTAAAGCAGTTTGCATAGCTTTTGAATTACAGTCTCAACTTGAAGTACTATTTAACGCTTGATTTTTAAATATAGTCCTTGTGGTTATCAGCCCCACTGTGGAGTTTCAGTTATTGCATGTTTCAACCATCTGCATAAGGAAGTTGTCACTCACTAAATTTGGAAATTATTTTGAAAGATACTACTAAAAGCAAAAGATACTACTAAAATACTCCTGTGCTCAGGAGTGAGAAGGACATATAACTTCATTCACTAGTTCAAAGCCATGTAACTAGGCTGTGATCAGAAATTGTTATTCATTTAGATGTTTTATGCTGAGTATATTGAGAAAATCCACCCTGGTGTAAGCTGACTGTCAGTGCTAGTGTTAATTGAGCAAACTCAGGTGCTGGCAGTGACCCGATATAGCAGCACAGCGCTCTCTGTGGCTTCTGAGCAGAATATATTTACCAAGGAAGACCTTAGTGCTCACTGAAAACCAGCTTGCATACACCTGCTGTCCTTTTCTGTCTGCCACATAGGCACACACCGTCAGGCTGCTCCTTAGGAGATGGGCAGCCGTGTCAGAAACACCCTGGGTGAGTTAGAACTAATTGGTGCTTTTATTGGCCACTTTGCTGGAGAACTCACTGTGCAGCAGAAACTGGACTCTCTCCCTCCTGCCCCCATCACCCTTCCACACCCTGACTCTGATTTTAAGGTTCATTTGCAGACTGGCTCCTGCCTTGCCTGCAGTACTGCTGCTTTTGCCTGCACTGTGAGTTTCCTGGGTATGAGAGCTAAATTGCCATGGCGCTGTTTCTTTACCAAGATGTATTTTATGGAAAACAATACAGACTGTGGGAATAAAATCTGCTTCTCAGACCGCAGCATCCTAACATGACCATATTGCTGTGAACTGCATTCTGAAACTCACTGCAGTTTGAGAGCTGTATCTCACTCTCCTCCCCCAGCTGTGTTAGCTTTTGTTCTGCTAAACGGGGACTCAGCCATTTAGGCTTCCAGGCTCCAGGCTGTTACGTTGGAGGGGTGAGTGTGACAGCTGGCTTACTCGGTTCTAGTCTGGAAAGTTTGGAAGTGGCAAATCCAGATGATGGAGACTGATGAAGTTTAGCAACTGAGATTAACCATCCTGGGAAAATCAGATATGATAATGCCGTGGCTGTGTAGGTCAAAGGGCTGAGGCTTGCAGCATGCAAGGCTTCAGTTGCTCTGACTGTAGGATTCTAAATCTCATTTCTCTATTCAGGCCTTAAGGGACCTACATACGTGTAATTCTAGCATTCTGCCCCATCCCTCCTACATACCTTCTGATTAATATCATGATCTGTTTAATTCCCTGAGGGAACTTAAGCAAAAAAATTACTTCAATAACTTGTAGCATGATTGGTGAGGTGATAATTAAAAGCATTTTCTGGATCACAGGGCCCTAGCATTGCCAGATGCCATGACTGGGCAAGCTTTGTTCTTCAACCTATACATCCTTTATATGTGCAGGCAGGCAAAATTCCAGATCTGGGTTGTTTGGTTTGTTGATTTTTTTTTTTTTTTAATTCTCCCTTATCTCAATGGTTTGAGATTTTATTTTCCAGTCTTGGAGAGACAGGACGAAGTGACTGCATAGGAGAGGTTCAAAATAAGAAGCTGCTTTAAGTTTTAATGGTTAGCAATGTGGGAAAGAACTCTGGATACTAGGAGAGTGGTGTTAATTTGTATAACTTTAGATTTTAGAAAAGGAGGGAATTTCTCAAAGACCACCATTACAAGGGGAAGGAGGTGTAGCTGAGGGGTAAGGAATTTGTGCTCAGTTACAGAAAGGAATTGACTTAACTGCTTTCATCTACTCGTTTTTCATCATCCCTCCCACCAAATCACTGCTTGTTCTGTCATTTGCAGTAGCACTGCAGCAGTGATAGAGAGCTGGAACCTCACCACTTTGTAGTGTGGTGTCAGGCCACAGAGGCAGAACATTTTCACCAGTAAAAAGAAATATTTGTTCTCAAGGATCTCAACTCCACAATTCCCTGATTTGGGCCCTGTTTCAGGTACTATAAACCACCAGCTGTCTTTCCACCTCCACAGATCTCCTGAGACCTGATCGTTTTGGTCATGGCTGGTAGACTGTCTGGCAAGAAATCAGACCAGCTGGATTTTTTAATTTCTTAATGTCAATTCCTTTTTTAGGTCAGCAAGCAGGAGTCTCAGTACTAGCATATGTGTGTTTCTCTTTCTCAACTCAGAAGAGGATTGACATGAACTCACCAATGAGTTCATTGAGGGAATGAGATCTTCTGGTGTAAAACACACTGGTAACAGCAGGCATGCTGGTATAGGATTAAAAGTAAACCAGCATCTCTCTAGTTCTCTGGTGGACCCTTCCTAAATTTTGAGCTGTATAAAGGTCCCAGCTGATTTTTTGGGGGTAGAAAAACCCAATTTTTGGTTAATGTTACATATTTGAAAAAGCTTCTAGTGTTTCATGGAGAATTCTCAAAGTCCTTATTTATACACAGTTCTTCTGGCCTGTCACATATTTAGGTGTATTTTCTCTCATCCCTCAGGGAAGATTGTTTGTAAGTGGGGAATAATCATCAGCAGCTAAGAGACTTGTAATCTGCAATTCTCATAAAAAGCAGATCTTTATGTCAGGAACTATCTTTTTGTTCTCTCTTTGTCTAGTGGTTTGCATTTTGAAGATGAGAGCTCTAGGAGTTGTCTCAACAGAAATAATGAATGACTGGAAAAAAGACAGCAGAAAGGACCTTAGTCTTGATCTAATATCAGATTAACCATGCAAAAATCACCCAGTGTATGGACACATAAATATATAAATATGATAAACAAAAAAGTGTGAAAGCTCACCTGTTTGGGGCATATGAGATAAATAAACTCTGTTGTCCAAAATGAGAAGTGAGCTCCTTCCCTTTCTGCCACACTCACTGCTGACTTCATCAGAACTTTGCAATATAACTGGCGATTTTTGGTCTCTGGATGATGACGACTGAATTGATTAGCCTGTTCAGTGTAATCTCGAGTAAGGCACATAACTAGGGGTGATCAAAACAGTTTTCATTGATACATGTTTGGGGTTTTTTAACTGAGGATTAGTTTACACTTAATTGCTTTGTTTGCTAAGTATATTTTGATGACTATGCTGTGGAAAAGAAAGGAAAACTAAATTACATGTCATTGATTATTGAACAATTCCAACTTCCAGATAAAGTATTTCTACTTAATTAAAATTTGAAGTAATATGGAGTAATCTGGGGTGGTGGTGGGATGTGCGTGTAGTTTGTTTAGAACAGATTTAGAACTAGGAGGTTTTTAGAAGTAAAACTGCCAGATTCCCTCTCTTAATAAAAGGAAGAGCATAAGCATTTTAGAAGTTAGAACTTTCACATGGCTAGTTTTGTGGCCAAGCTTGATTTCTTACAGCAGCAATTGTTTTTCCTGCCGTATGTCCTAAATAATAGAAGACTGTAGGAAGTCAGTAGTGTGCTTTGAGACATACCTTGGCTGACCAGTGCAGAGAGTGAGACCGTCACCACTGTAGGGTAAGAGAATCAGAATCACCTTTTGACTTAAGAAGTAGCTGTGGAGAAGAGCTGAAAATGACAGAAGCCAGCAGTGGGAGTTGAAGAGTGCTGTGGTTAGTTACTTCACAGATGAGTTTGTCCTGTGGGTTGTTTTTTATCGTGTGATGGGTTTTTCCACCATTGCATATTTTTATACTTGTAGTTTCTGAGTAGATGATGATGGAAAAATAGATTAGGGGTTGAAGGGGATTTTTTTGTTCTTCTGCTCTTATTGTTAGAGATCTCCACCAAAAATACAGACTAAATGCAATGCAGGTGAAAAGTAGTGGTCTTTGGGCTCTGCCAGTGAACCGGAAAGCTGCACAGCCTGAGCGAGAGGCAAAGTACTTTCATTCTTATTGCATAGTGTGCCGTTTTTGTTGAGCTCAGTAGTTTAATTCTTGATAAATATTTTCCTTTTGCTTTCAGAGAGTTTTTTTTCCTTCTTTGTGATAATCAGGCTTTTATCAACATGGTTTGGTGTTAAGATTTGAAAGATTTGGGGACTTGTTGCTTCACTATTTTGTTATTTCACTGTCATTAAGTGCATTGATCCCTTTTTAGCATTTGATGAGAAAATATTTTAAATTACCAGTTGATAGAGATTGCAAGGGGCCCAGTGTTGGGGATGAAGCTGCCAGGCAATGATACGTCCATCTGGAAAGAAAAAAATCAATATGTGAGAATGTGGACAAGGTGGAACTAATTGTTCTGTGCAGTTATACCAACAAGGAACACGTTGGGTTTTTTTAATCAAGGTATAGTCATATTCTGCCTGCAAGGACTTCTTGCATTTAAAAAAAAACTGTTTCAAGAAGCTTGTTTCATTTGATTCAAGATACTGGTCTAGTTATCCAAATTTTCATAGGATAGGAAACTAATGAAACTGAAGTGTCTTTATGGTTAAATCGCCTTCCAACATACTTGCAACAATTGGGACTTGGTTACTTGGGGATTTAGTCTCTAAAATGCACCACCTTATATGCAGAGGACAAGAAGGTCTTTGAGACCAGGTCTGTACTTGCTATGCTCTGGTTGGACATAATAGAATAATCCCAGAAGCAGTATTGAGCTGAATAGCTTTAATCCTGCTGTTCCTGCCAGTGAAAAATGGAAGGTGAAATAAAACCACTTTCCCCATCCTGCCTATATGTGTCATTCCTCTCAGTGACAGGGAAGTTACTTATAGAAAGTTTGTTTTGATTGCATTGATAGGGAGAAACAAAATTAATGTAGTTCTCATGTATAAGTAGGGCCAAGTGTTGTGGCCCAGTTCTACTGACAGCTCCTTCCTGGGCATTAGAGCCCAGCGCAAGCCTCTTCGGCTTGGAAGCAGCACTGTGGGCCTCAGCTGAAGTCACCCTTTCTTCTTTGTTTTTCCTCTGGTTATGGAGAGGCATTTACTTTGCATTTGACTCAGACCACAAGCAGCTTTATTTTCACTTGTGACAGCTGTTCAGTGAGAGTGAAGCAGCCAGTTTCTCCTCTATGCTTGCAGTCCAGAACAGATACGATGTCTGCTGGTGTCTCTGCCAGTGCTCTGAAAAGTTCAATTTCACAGGAGGCAGTACAACAGGCATCTCATGCAGTCCTTGCCCTGCCTGCTGATGTGTCCTTTGAGGATTATTTTCATGCTACTTTTTTTGTGTGAGGAAGGAGGGAGTGTTTACAGGAATTGAAATCACCCATTTTACTAGCGGTGGACCTGATACAGAAAGCAGGGAGTTTTTCAGACATCCTCTTCCAGCTTTCTAACATTCACCTTCACCTCTTCATGCTAGGATCCCATCTCTGTGCTTCTGGACACCACTGCCTTACTGCATCCATATACTGAGATCTGTCACCTTTCTCTCACCTGTATGTCAGCTCTATTTTCTTACTTTCCCTAATCCCGGCACTCCCTGTATGACCTGTGTCCTGAACAGAAACTATCATGCTAGCAGTGCCTGGAGTAAGAACTGGCTTTAAGCAGGCTGGAGAAACTCGAACTGCTGCCCATCAGCTGACTGCACATTGCAGGTGCTGTGGAAGCATCCACCCCACAGCATGAGTAAGCACTCCATACCACTCTGAAGTGGTTCAGGTTGGAGAATTTGGGGACCTCTGAGCAGACACCAAAGTCTTATAGGCCTGTTTTCTTCTTGGGCCGGTGTTGGTCTGATACTCCCATCTCTAAGTATGAAAATATCAGGGTTTGGAAGGACAAGGCAATGCATTCTGAAAAAAAATCACTCTCTCTGAACAGTGTTATTTATCCACTTCCTTTGTCCAGTTCATTAATGTCTAAGTAGTGGTTGAAATAACAGAAAAGATAAGTCCAAGGTTTTTTTAAGGCCATGGTTCAACATAAATCTGTTTTCTTAACATATCCTCTTTCCTTCCCCTGAGACATTTACTATCTTTTTGTGTTTAGAGCAAGAAGAAGGAATGCAGCATGTGTTGTCACTGCCCTTGAACTTCTTTGCAAAGCTGGCACTGCTTCCTCCTCTGTTTGCTTCACTTCTTGTTTTACCTCTCTATCTGCCTAATGCATCAGTTCGCAGGAGGATCCCTTATTAAATGGAAACCTTTCCAGAGAGGCATTCCTTTCCACCCTGTAAAAAGTCGTCGCTGTAAATTTGCTCCAGGCTTACTAACTACTTTGCACCAAAGTAATAAATTTTAATCACTTCACAGAAGAGGATTTGCCCTCTTCAGATAGGGGCTGACACAGTATGGTACAGTGTACTTTCTCCTGTATAAGAAAATAAAATAAATTACAGCAATTAGCTTGTTCTGCCACAAACCTTACACATATAGCATTTCTGTTCACTTTGGGACAGGTTTTAGGCCTGAAGGAATGCAGAATTAGGAATTGCTATGGAGTGACATCGCCATAGTGTAATAGCAGGAGGTTCCAGACATTTAACCACTTAAATGCCTGGCTCAGGATTGCAACAGCAAGATGTTACTCCTTCTGTAACCTAATAGCAGAGACACATGATTTGAAGGAAGTTCGGGTGTGAATTTTTTGACTGTTTTATGCCAACACTAGCTACTTCTGGAACATCTGGGCCCTTTGTAGTGAGTGGCCCTCACGCAGGAGTGCGTGAATTGCTTCTTGGTGGTGTGGAATGGTGGCTCCCAGCTTTAAACACAGATGCAGTTACATCAGCTGTGAGGGGAGCACCTCCACACCCACCAGAACTCACACTTAGTTGCCTCACTTGATTTGTGATTCTTACCCATTTCTGACAGGGCAGGGAGGGAAGAACCGTGTTGACTGCAGCTTATTCCACGTGAAAGGTTTGCGAAACTTTAAAGCTGCTTCAGTGTCTTATATTCTCCATTATCCTGTTTGTACAGTAGCAGCATTTTACTTTTCTGGTGTTAGCACAAACCCAAAAATTTGTAGAACTTAATGAACCTAATTAACTTGCTTTGAGTCATTTTAAGGGAATGGAACACAGACCTCCCAGCACCCTGTTTTAACACTTGAGTGTGTTCACTTCAGCTGGAAAATAAAATCCAAAACATAGATGAAGATAAATTATTCTTGTTAGCACATCCACCTTCCCAATAGAGATGGGCTAGACTAATTAACAGAATAGCATTCCTAATACTGAAGGTTCCAGCTAGATACTTCTCTGGTGAGTTATTCAGGTGGAAGTTTGCTGCTTAACAAGATACATATTTTAAGTACAAAAAAGCAGTCATCCTTGTTGGATGGCACAACTGTAGCCTGTTTTCAGACTAGAACAAGTGTTGTGGAGAAGCAGATGTTGTGCGTGTCCCAGTGAACTCCTGGGATGTGGGAAGTAATTCAGACAATTACAGAGTCCAGACTCTTATCAAACTATCAGCTTGAACCACGTGCTTCACTCCTTTCTTTTGTAGACCTTAAATATTTAAAGACCTAATCCAAATCCAGTTGATGTTAATTGAACCTTTTATTACTTGGGGAAGGCTTGAGGCCTTCAACTGAATCCTGTAGTGCACTGCAATCATCCCAGGCCCTCCTCTACATCCTGCTGCTCTCCTCTACCTGATGCAGTCTTAATAGTGTCCTTCTCATTGCTTGCAGCTACCAGCAGTGATATAAATAATGATTATGATTAGATGTCAACACTTTTGGTCTTCTTCTTTACTGAGTGTTTTTCCAAAATAAAAGCTTTAGTGAATCAAGAAATTATGCTTTTACTCTGAATAGTTAAAAGGGCAGGTGGGGGAGAAGTAACAAAGCCCACTTCCTTACAAATGTGAAAGTAATGAAGTGTTGTAAACCTGAATCTTCCAGAAGCTCTGCTGGGCTACAAGATGACTTTGTCATCTCAGTACAGTTTTGCTCGTACTTATAATTTCGATTTCAGCATTAACTGTTGCATTACAGATCATTTTGACAGAAACATAAGAGTGCTTTATTGCAGTGTTTGGTCTTTCACTGACTTAGTTGACAGGAATTTCGCAACTGTCCTGGGAAAGCTGTTTTGTTTGTTGCCTGATAGATGACAGGAAGTTACCTGACTTTAAATCTAACTGTGTCTCATTCACTCATGGCTTTTTAACAGTATGGACTGTTTGCCTCAAACAGTTTGATTTTCAAATTGCACACGGTCTTTTATACCCACGTAACAACTACGATTTTGTTTTTGAATTTCAGGGGTTTGTCTGTCTTACTTTGTTCTTGAAGTGTCATTTGAAGTGCAAACAAGTCACCCATCAATCTGTTCACCTTACACAGAACTTATGATAAATAAAGATGAAGGTCTCAGGCACATACCTGCCAGCGTGTGTGTATGTGTGCATGTGTGGGTCTCTGGTTTCAGTCTGAGAAAGCTCGGGTGCAATGGCAGTTAAACAAGCTGCATCATGTGGCGTTATTGGAAACACTTCTTTATGTTGTCATTGCTGATTCCAGCAAAGTCCATTTTCCTTCAGGGTTATATAAAGTCCAAATGATTTCAGGGACAGCAGAACAGTAATTACAGCTAAGGGGCTCTCTTTGCAAATCTTAGAAGAAGTGTAGATGTCTGATGGCATGAATCAGTATTCTGATTTTTAGGTCAGAGTATTGTGGTAGCACATTCTGCTCCTTGAGATTCCCTTTTTGTTACGTCATTATACACTGTAACTCTGCTGGCCTGCTTCCCTCTCCTCTGTGCCCAAAGAAAGCTGGTTTGCACGGGGATAGAGTAGCTAAAGAGGAATAGGCAAGTGTCCCATATGCATGGTGCACCCCATGATATTTAGAAAATATACTGGTCTCTCCAAGAAGATAGGTAATACTTGAAACATCTCCTTAATTCTTGGCACTTTTCATTGATATCAGAGGGTGAGATGGAGAACTCACACTACAGTTGTATAAATAAATCAGAAAGATAGGAAATTAATGCAGCGGTGCCATCTATTAAGTGCCATTTGTAATTACCTAGCTTAGGGAATAATCTGAGATGACTGATGAAGTTTC
Source organism: Mystacornis crossleyi (assembly GCA_013400655.1). NCBI lineage: Eukaryota > Metazoa > Chordata > Aves > Passeriformes > Timaliidae > Mystacornis > Mystacornis crossleyi. The sequence goes on along the minus strand of VYZQ01014338.1, from coordinate 6,714 downwards.
AGTGCTGAACCCTTTTCTGTGCCACAGTCCTGATGCAGTTTCTGTCATATTTATCTTCAGGATCTTCTGTAAGTGGTCAGAGGGATTCTGGTTGTGTGACAGCAGCCCTTGGCAACACATGGAGTCACAGCGTCAACACCAGGCTCATTCTACAATATCATGACTTGCCGACAAGACAGGTGAGAACAAAAAAGAGAATTTAAATAAAGGTACACCAGCAGTCAGATGGGCTGTGTCCTTCAGCCTCTCTGGTTATGCTACATGTGTTGAGAACTTGGCACTCAAGAGCCCAGTTGCTTATTTGGGGTGGGGGTCAGTCAGCATCCTTTGTTTTTAAGGGATGACCAGCACTCCAGTGCCTCCGTGTGTTAGGATGGGCTTTTCTGAATCACAGTTGGTACAAGCGTACAAGTTTCTTGAGCCTTTAGTGCATTCTACATTGTGGAGATGAAAGATAATCCTTAAAGTGCTTTCCTGCACAGGAATTTTACGACAGGAGTAGAAACCTAGTCTTTTCACTGCCATGATTGTTATGCTGTCCACTCTTTGTGCCCAGTTTCAGCTGTGACTGTTAGCACAGGGAGCACTCTGTTTTCTGTGGCTGCTGTTTGTGAGTAGGAGATTGCTGGTGCAACTTTGAGCAGTAAGTATGGTACCAGCTTCCCAGAGGTATGCCTGCGAGTACGAGAATAGTTACCCTTTTCACTGAGAGACTTTATGCTTTTAAGTGAAATATAGTAGCATCTTTTACTACAGTCTTCACCTTTTAATTTAAAAACCTGTGAAAAACTAGGAGACAAGACATTTAGGGTATGATTGAGGGAATGACATTTTTTTGTTTTCAAAAACATCATAACGCATGATTTCATCTGTCCCTTGGGATATCTGTGGTTATAATCTGTTTTGGCTTTGTCTGTTCTGTTTTTGCATTGATGGAACTCTTTCCAAAGGCTGTGACCCTCAGTATTAATGTTATTGATTTTCTGCCAGTTAAAGTAGAGAGCTGTCAGAAAAATTGCTACACGGTATTTGTACCATCGTACTCCTATACCATTACTACCCATGTGCATTCAGATTAGTGCTCCTGGGTTTACTGCCACAACACAAGGCTTCTTGCTTTTAGACTGCAGTCTTTAGAGCCAGAGGAGAGGAAGCCATCCTCTTTTGTTAGAAATTTATTTATTAGAAGTAAAATTATAATGATAGCACTCCTGTTTCTTCAAGTAGCAGGCACTTTGAAGCAGCAGTAGACCTCTGGACTTTGAGGTAGAATGTTAAATGTGTCAAATGCAGATAGAAAAAGGCATCTTCTGTACTTACTTCTAAAGGCTATGCATAGACATATACACTGACTGCTGCTGCTCTTAGAAATTTTCTTATGTACTGCTTCTTATTCTGGTCTGTAATGTCCTTTTTTTACAGAAATACTAAGTTCTCGAAAATACAAAGCCGTTCATAAATTTCCTGGATCATTTTGGAGTTACATGAGAGGTGGAGTTGGCAGAGGGTAAAGGGCAGAAACTGGGCTCTGTGCTACTTCATGATGCACAAAGTCAGCTAAAATGGATTAAGAACATTCCTCTGGTGGTGGAAAAAGGGAGCAGTTTTCCTAAAGAACATTCAGATATTACAAGTAGTTTTTCCTGATTTTGTTTGAGAAGTAATAGATCGCAAGTATATGAAAAGTTGTGTTCAAGCCTTTAAAATTACGGTCTGCTTCGCAGAGTTTTCCTCTCTTCCTGACTGAATTTATCAGGTGCAGCACCTTGCTTACAAGTGAAGCTATGGGCTCATTCTGTTTTAATTAAGCAAAGGAACTAAAGCTGCAGTGAAGAAAAACAACCTTAAAGTAAATGTTAGTATATATTATTAAAACCAAAGTAATTTAAAGCAGAAGTGTGATATAAAGAGTGATGGGCCTGTGAAGTCCATGACTGAAATGTGATCTGTCCATGATATCCTGTAGGTATTTTCCTGTTGCTGATATCTGTGTCCTTTTTTCAGATAAATTCTCTTTTCTTAAACTCTTAGAAATCTTTCAGCTAGATGTGCAGTTTCCAGTTAGATGAAGGCATCTAGAGTTACCCTACCTGTGGCAGCACTGTATTGATCAAATTACTATAGTTTTACACACATGTGCTCCTTTATAATTGCTTTATACCCACTTTCAGAAATGAACTGTGAATAAAGGTGCCTCAGTTCTTGAGAAGCCATTTCAGTCATCGTAAAGTGGCTCTGCCAGGAGGTATTGGATATCAGTGCTTTGAAAGCTAGCACTTTTTAAGGAAGCTTAACATGAAGATTCAAAATGACCAAATCAGTAATCACATTTACAAATTCTCATANCCTGTGAGCCAGTTGCTCACCCAGCACATGATGTGTTTATCCATCCGTGGCCTGGACAATTTGTCCAACAAGATACTGAAAGCTTTTCTGAAGTCCAAGAAGATTACATCTGCTGGCTTTCCTAGGTCATTNTCTGTAGTCTTGGTTTTAAACTGAAGTTTTGCCCCAGGAAATTACTGAATGCACACAGTTGGTCCAGAGATTTGGGTGAAAAGTCGTTTCAAAACCAAGTTTTTCCTGCTTTTCCAAATTTGTAACCTTACAGAATCAATACTGTACAAGGAATAAGGTGTGTTTTCATAGAATTGTAGAAACTTCATACAGTTGGTGATTGCCCATCTCTCTAATTTGTTGAGGTCTCTCTGCAGGGCCCCCATGCTTTCAAGGGAGTCAACAGCTCCTGACAATTTAGTGCCATTGGCAAACTCAGTATTCCTTCAAATCCTTTGTCCAGGTCGTTAATGAAG
>VYZQ01014337.1:42591-53927 GCA_013400655.1 Mystacornis crossleyi | reverse complement strand
TGATGATGATGGTGGTGGCGGTGACAGTGATCTTATCTGAACCCAGGAGGTTCACCAGTTCTCCTCTCTACCCAGGGAGGTGGAGGAGCAGGAGGAGATTGTAGGGGTGTGAGTGAGCAGCTGAATGGTGTTTAGCTGCCATTAGGGATTAGGCCACCACACCCACCCATCTGCTCTCTTTCATTCCCTATTCTCAACAGGACAAGAGGAGAAAATAAGGGAAAAACTCATTGTTTGAGACAAAGACAGGGAGATCACTTACAAATTATTGTCACGGACAAAACAGTCTCAAATCGGAGAAAATTAATTTAATGTATTGTCAATTAAAATACATTTAAAAGTTGAGAAACATAGACACAAACTAAAACACCTTCCCCCACAAGTCATTCATTTTTCCCAGACTCAACTTCAGTCCTTTACTCCCTACAACCTTGCCACAAGGGGGTCTAGGAGGATGGGAAACAGGTGGTTACGGTCAGCACTTAAAAGTTCCTCTATGTGGCTCTTTCCTCCTCCGCACATTTTTCTGACTCTATTGTGGGTACCCTGCATGTCATACGTTCCTTCAGAATAAATTTTTTTCGCCATGTGTCCTCCGTGGGCCACAGTCCGGATATCTGCTCTGAGGTAGTAGTCTCCACTGGCTGCCCTGAAATATTTGCTCATCTCCACAGGCTGGTGTCCCTCTCAGGACAATCTGCTCTAACATGGATGCTCAAAAGATGGCAGTTCCTTGAGAAAATTCTCCTCCACAAGCTACAGGGTGGATATCTGCTCTGGGCCTCTCCATCAGTTGAAAAGAAATCTCTGCTCTGGAGTCTAGAGTATCTCCTTCTTCTCCTTCTCTGACTTTGGTGTTCACAGGGTTGCTTCTCACACTTTTTTTTCAAATTTCACTCCTCAATGCCTGTACAGTGTTTTGCCTTTTCAGATGATAAACTTTCCTCAAGGCACCATCAGCTTGGCTGATGGGCTCAGGTGTGTTGTGCTGTTGCAGCCAGCTGAAATTAGCTGGGTTCAGGCAGCCTCTGGCTTTATACAGACTGTCCTTGGAGCCATCCCTACCTAACCCTTGCCAGTATATTATGTATGGACAACTACACTGAGTTTCTACTCAACACAGTCAATGAAGTCAACAGAACTTGCAGAAGATAAAATGTATGTATCTCATTTAGCCAAATAGCTCCCTACATTCAATGACTGATTCAGTCACCTGCACAGCTATTTAATGCCTTCCAGGAGCCCTTAGGATATTCCTGGCTGATATTCAGATGTTGATCTGAAAAAGAGGTGGGTCTCTTCCAGATGTCTCAGATGACACTGACGCCCCAACCACCGATTTAACTGAACAGAGATTTGTTTGCCTACATGCAGACATTTAGTGCCATCTGCTATGTCTTAGGGTATCCAAACATCTGGACAGTCTGGCAGATATGGTTCAGAATGACAGAAAACTTATGTTATTTTAGAGAGACTGTTGGAAGACAGGTGGGATAGCCCAGGAAAACTCCAAGCACTCCTGCTCAGGCAACTCAATCTCATTGTGGTCTTAAGAGCAGACAGAATCAAAAGCATAAACTTAATAATTTAATTTTCCTTAAACCTTCTTGACATCATAAATTGACTGAATCACCTACAACTATTTCTGACCCTTATGATACCTGGAGCATTTGTATGGGACTAGCAGACCTACAGGACCCACAGGAAACCCATCATATCACAGGAGAAAGGTGGAAGACATGCTGGACATGCTGAGGCATGTAGACACTTGTAGGCAAGGGAGTATTTCCTGATATTAAATTTAACACATCTCTTTCGTATGACAGCCAGATATTGGCCTCAATGCATCACTGATACTGCACTCAAACAGAAANCAGAAAATGGAAGGTAGAGTAGCCATCCTGCTTTCATTCTCTCTTTCGTTATTTTGTCTCAACCCTGTAAGGCTCTCCTGTAGTCCAAGATTGTTGAGCAGCCGTGAAGGCCAGTACAGTTTGAGATGTACTGGTGTAAAGAATAAACACAGCTGAATTAATGAAGATAAATCAGTTAGACTGGATTTCAATAACTGACTCTATTTCTCGTTTCGAAACACAGCTACGTATACAGTGCCAAAACTCGATAGAATATTTCATTTTTCAAAATTTGCGAATATGCAGTTTCATCAATATACTGATCATTTCATGCAAGGCAATTTAAAAAAAAGCTATTTTCATCTCTATCTGTAGTAGGTCTACTTCTGCTTGTCCATTTATCGTTAGAGATAACAATAATCAGCACTTCCATAGAAAAATGTTCTTGAACTAAAAAGTGTAATTGTAATTAGTGTGAAAGAACCTGACGAAAAAACCTTCAAATGGTACAAACACAGTCTCTCTTTTTATTCTTTTTGTATAGAATTAATTTTATCCCCATATTTCTGGTCACTGGCATGATGTCACAAGAATTGAACTCATACTATTGTCAATGTGAGCATGCAAGACTTTTGCAGTGCAGCTGGGTGCAGACATAGCTACTTTCACAATGATTAAATCCTGCCTGTTCTAGAGAAGAGAAATTCTGAAAGAAATAAGGTATTAAAACCGGTTTAGGAATTTATGCATTTTTAATTTTTTTTTTTTTTAATTAAACATCTCACATTCCTAAATATCTTTAAAACATGCTCTACAATGCAGAGTACAACATCTGGGGAATATTTATGGTGGATTTGGTTTTGAAATTAGTAATTATTAATAATTTTTAAGAGTAGGGTCGAGAGCATTTTTATTTCTAATTTTAGTTCTAAGGAAGAAAGAATCTTGAAAAAAAAACAAACCCAAAATTATTAAGACATAATTTTTTTAGCCTTTTCATGTCTTCGAGTCCTTCATCATAGAGAGGACAACACTGATTTTTTTTTTTTTTGAAATAATTTTTACTTAGACTTCCTTCGCAAAATTTTTTAAAGTTGTATGCACATTTGACAGCAAAAAGCAGAAAACTGATGAAACCAAACTAATAAAAGGTCTTTTCTTTTATCTTTTTTTTCTGTTCTCTGTGCAAGATACTTTTATTAATTCTTCAACTGATTTCAGTCAAATCAGGTTCACTGGTGCAAGTCTTGAGTCATGGAAATATCTTCCATGATATTTCCAAGCTTCATGGAAATATCCAATTCAGAAGAAGTCAGGTGATTTAGCTACCACAGCTACAAGATGCTACAATACAAAACTGTCCTTAACAGCCACCAAAATTCCATGAAGAAAAGGACACACAAAATATCCTAACCATTGGGTAATTTTCAGTAAGTTGTTGCAGGTATCTAATTCTGTTTGGGGAAAATATGTTGGATGAAGACAAACATCATTTAAGAATTTGAAGCTGTAAAGATGCAAGATATTTATTAGCTCTGTTGTGGATTTTGCAGCCTTTGGCCAGACAAACTTTTGGTATGCATATATGGATATTTCACTCTGCTTTATAGTATGTAGTTGTTAGGTCCCAGATAATTTTGTATATGCTACTTAAATGTTTCTCTTTTTGCGTCTGGTTTAGGTTTCTTCATATGCTGTTATATGTTGGCTTAACATCCATTATTCCCAACATCAATAAAAGTACTTCTTTTTTCCTTTTAAAGCTTACCACATTTGCTTGCAAATGTTAGACAATATTTTCTCCATTGCCAGCTGTCATGCAGTATAAATGAAAAAGAAAAAACCCACACTTTCATTTAAAAATCTAATTCAACCCTAGCAAAATCTTAGGAAATCTACATGTATAGTTAGCATAATTTGTGTTGCTGTACATAGGGAATGGAATTCAACCATATAGGTGTATCATTTAATGTGAGCAGATGGCTCTCCAAATTCCACTGAGTCTACGGATGACAGTGAGACTACTTCCTTAGGCAGGGTGGAGTTTTCCTTTGGCATCTGATGCCATTTGATATCCCTGTGACATCTCACATGAATTTGATTGCCATTTCAGAAAGACATGGATAGTCCTCTGTTGTATCTGCCAAGTGCGTATGGATGTCTCAGATGCCTTGGATGCACCTTGTTTAGGAAATTTACTTCTTTCCCTTAAATGTTTTGATCACAATGGGAGCTTAGATCGCCAGCCTGCAGACAGGCACATAAATTTAGCTGCCTTGACCTGAGTCCATGGCTCAGATGGTAGGTACTGGAAACCCACCCACAGCAGGAGCAAGTATGGCAGTCAAAATCCTTTTTTTTTTTTTTTAAAGGGCCGTATTGTGTACTTAGAATTGAGAATTTCTGCAAGTCAGAATTGCCTATTTAAGGCGGAAAAACTTAATTTTTAATAAAATTGACTTCTTATAAAGGAAAACTTCCTAGTACCTATCTCCTCTCCTTGGTTTTGCAATTAACCTGTGTCGCTCTGACTCCCAAGGCTGCTGGGAGGAGCAGGGTACCCACAGTGTGGGGGGCCTCTCCCTGGCTTTGTGGCCCCAACAAAGGGCTGTTGTGTCCTTCCACCCATGGGGTTTTCCAGGCTGTTTTCCCCAAGAAAGCAACAGCTCCTGCCAGGAGGACAGTCTTTTGAGAGTGGATTGGGGAGTGGGTAGGAAGCTACTCCAGTCTCCAAATGCTGGCAGAGATCTGCTCTGCCCCTGCTCCTGTTCTTATCCCTGTCCCTGTCCCTGCAAGACCATGCTCACTGCTGAAGACTTCAGTGGGCCAGGATGGGTGAGAAGGAGGGCATGAAGTGCAGGAAACACAGATATTATGTGTTTCCTTTTCAGTAAGTGGCTAACATCATTTTGCAGAACTGTTTTGTGTAAAAAAGGTCCTCTTGTTCTTACAGAAATGCAAGGAAAAAGCATGATCTTATGGTAGATGAAAGAACTGTCAAGACAATAGAGCCCAGTGAGTAGGAAACTAGAAAGAGTCAGCCTGAAAACCTTGATCTATTCCTGTCTGTGCCATTTATCTCCTGGATATAGCAAAAAAAGATTCTGCATGTAAGTACTGAAGTTAGAGCATATATAATCATAAGAAACAGCCTACATAAAGACTCCTCCAGAAAGTGTTTTCAAGCAACTGAACAGAGTTTAGGCTGCTGACACAGGCATGTAAAATTAGATTGCTAAAACATATGGTGTGAATATATTTATCACTTTCAATTTTGCTGCTTTCCCTTAATTTTTAGTGGAACCATTAATGGCCCATATTCCCTGGAGGAAATGTAGCTAAACCTATGTATGTTTAATTTGCCTACTATGGGACTGAAATTGAATTTAGGCATCCAAATTCCAGGCTGTGAGCCTGGGAACACCTCAGCAGCTGCTAATCTGAGGGGTATCTCAGCCAAACGAGCACTGCAATATTTTTCAGGATGGAACATTTATTGCTGCATATTTGCCACTCTTACAACAATGCCAAGCACATCGGTGTTAGATACACCTAATCAAATTATAAGTACTTTTGTGTAAGTCACCAAAGGGTCTGCTATTTACAGAAGATATCCGATGATGCTGAAAGTCTCAGTCTTCCTGTAATATTATTACTAGAACTTTCTGATGCATTTGGAATAATAGGCAATTTTTTCAGATGGATCTTTTTACAGAATCCATTTATTTTTTTTGCAACTGAAAACATTTTCAGAAATTCCTCAGTTCCCACATGAGCCTGAGAGAATTTAAACTCAAATATCCTGGGATAGTGCTGTGATTACCAGAGTCATAATTAGCCGCAATACTAGCAAGTTAAAATCAGTCTTAACAGTAAAGTTTTTTCACTGATTGATTAGCAGACTTCAGGACATATTTGCAAAAATGAGCAAAAAGAAAAGAGGTATGACTAGTCCTGTGTAATTAGATTATTTAGATGGAGGAATAATGTAGGCCCTGGTCTCACGTTTGTGTATAATTTTTAAATTTCATCCTGTGGTCAAGGATTCAAAAGCCGCACGTGGGTACTGCTATTGGCAGGAAACTGTCCCCTCTCTAATTTAAGAAAAGATCCATAGAATCATAGAATCATTTAGGTTGGAAAAGACATTTAAGGCCAGCCCTAAAACTAACACTGCCAAGTCCCACTAAACCATGCTCATAAGCAGCACATCTACCTATTTTTTAAATACCTAAAAATATTAAAAGGGAGAGTGACTCATCTACCTCCCTGTGCAGCCTGTACCAAAATTTGATAACTGTTTTCATCATGAAATTTTATCTAATATCTGTCACAACTTGAGATTGTTTCTTCTCATCCTGTTGTCTGTCACCTGAGAAAAGAGAACCACTTTCACCTTGTACAACCTCCTTTCTGGTAGTTATTGAGGATTATAAGGTCCTCCAAGAGCCTTCTTTTCTCCAGAATAAACAAATCCAGTTCCCTCAGCTGCTTCTCATAAGAGAAAATATGAAAATACGAGGATCGTAAAACCAATTTAAGCAACATGTTCTAGTGCCTTGGCAACCCGTTAGTGAAAGAAACTTTGTCATTTGAACTGGATCAGACTCATGGCCAGTGTCCCTTGTATCCCCTAACATAACAAGAAGAGATGAACTGTACTGTCTTGGCAACTGTCCTTCAAGTACTTGCAGGCAGTTTTAAATTACCTCTTAACCTTCCCTTTGTCATACTAAACACATCCAGCTCCTCCATACACACGTTCTTGGATATGTGCCATTTTTCAGACTCCCTCAATTTTCTCCTATCCCTCTGGAACTGGGAGAGGCAAGCAAGATACAATGTCCCAGTTGTGGCTTTGCTAGCTCTGAGTGGAGAAAAAATTTCTCTTTTTTGGTCAGGTACAATTCTCCCAGTGAATCAGAGAAGGCCTTGTGAAGTCAGTTTTTATTAATTTATTTTTGCTCCCAAGTCCTTATTGACAGAACTGGTATTCAGATACTTGTTTAGCATGCATTATTGTTTGGTGTTCTTCTACTCAGGATGCAGAAAATGGCTTTTTTCCTCAAGGAACTTCAGGGATTTTTCATTGGTCCAGTCCTTAAGTTCATCATGGTATTTCTAGATCAAAGATCGCATTTTGTCTCATCACCATGGTTGTTGATAAGTTATTGAACAACATGTGCCTCACTATCAAACACCAAGGACTCCACTCATTCCCAGTAATAAACAGACATGAAGCTATTGATTTCTATTATTTAAGTTCAGAAGGTTATTACATCAAAAGCTTTCCAGAAGTCAAATATTGTTACATCTACCACTGTTCCACAATCCACATAGCAATTTCATCATAGAAAACAACTGAAGTTGTTCAAACATGATTTGATATTATTAAAGCCTTGCTGGCTCTTCTATAACTTGGCCTATATGTGCTCCTAAATGCATTCCAAGGCAATATCATACACTTATGCAAATATCGAACATATCAATATGTGGATCATATGTGATTGTATTCCATAGTGAAATACTGGCTTTCTGCATGTTGGGAAAGCAATGGTTGTTGTTTACTTTGACTTTAGCAAGTTTATTGACAGCTAATATGTTTCTAGCAAAACTGGTGAGATATGGCCTGCATAGGTAGACTGTGAGAGGAGAAGTAGCAGTGACGCTGAGCTCAAAGGTTTGTGATTGGCATTGCAATGTCTAGCTGGTAGCTGATTACTGGTGGCATCTGTTGAGGTCAATATTAGTTTATTGTACGACTAGAAAAGGAGACAGACTATATCCTCAAAAAATTTCCAGGTTATACGAGTTGGATTCCTCTGGAAAGAAAAGCTGCTATTCAAAGGATCATCATCAGGTTATAAAAAAGAACTGACAAAAACGTCATGCTATTCAACTGAAGCAAATGCGAAACTCTACACCTGGACTGAAATAATCATATGCAGCAGTAAAGGCTGGGAATTGACTTGTCTTTGTTAAACTTCATATGGTTAGTGATTGCCCAGCCCTCTAACTTTTCGAGGTGTCTCTGCAGGTTCTCTCTACTTTCAAGGGAGTCAGCAGCTTCTTCTGATTTAGTATCATCATCAAATTTACTTGGTGTACTTTTGATTCCCATGTCCAAGTCATTTATGAAGATGTTGAAGAGCACAGGGTCTAAGTGGCCTTGCAACACCCCTCTAGTGACAGGTCAACAGTCTGATGTCACCTCATTCCCTATTCAGATACTCATACATTACATGTTGTGTTTATCCAAGCTGTTTGCTGAAACTTTTCTCCAGATGGATTCTGAGAGAGACAGTATTGAAAGCTTTACTGAAATTAAAAAAAAAAATTGCATCAGCTGTCTTCCCTTGATGAGTTAGGTGGGTTCCCTTGTTGTGAAAGGAAATTAAGTATGACAAGCAGGACTTTTCCCTCATGAAACCATGCTGGCTGTGACTGATGACTGTGTTGTCCCTCAGGTGTTTTTCACTACCTCCCAGAATTATTTTCTCCATAATTTTATCAGTCATTGAAATGTGACTGACAGGCCTGTAGTTTCCAGGGTCATACTTCTTGCTTTTCTTGAAAATTGGGAAAACATCAATGGACTTGTACTTCTACAGATTACTAAGACTGTTCAAAAAAAAAACATTGAGAGAGTTCTCAATGATTTTTGAGTACTCCTTGAGTATTCTTGACGAATCTTATCAGAGCCAATGGATTTAGAGGGATCCAGCTGAAACAGCAGATCGCACACAAGTTCAGCATTGACTGGGAGTTTTAATGGCCAGAACATTCTATTTTAACTTGAATTACTAATTTACCATGATAACAATTCTGAGATATTTATATAAAAATGTTCTGTGAAGTAATTTATTGAATACGCATCCTTTCAAATACATTTCTAAATTATTATTTGAACTCTAATTTTGACGCTAGCATGATTTTTCATTGCAAGATTATCATTGCTGTTCAAAAATAAACCAACTCTCAATACACTGTCTGCTTTAGTAGGCCTTTATTTTTTTTTAATGAGCATTTTTAATTGATTGGCATAGAAATAAAAAACGTCAACAGGTATATCTCCTAAATTTAAAGCTACTCTGTCGTAGGAAAAACTGTTTAAATCATTCAGCATATTCTCAGTAAAAGAGCTTTTAAAATATTTTGGAAAATGTTTGTACTTATGGCTCTTTAGTAATTAGGAAACAACTACAGATAACGTTTTATCTTCTATGAAGAAAATTGTCTTAAAACTTCAATGAATATTTACATTTGTCTTCTTACCTTACTGGCATTTTATGAACAAGCAAAAGCAGATCCTGCAGATTGTCATTCCACTGAACACTTTCATATGAGAAATAAACAAAAGTCTGAAAAGCTGGAGCATAATAGAAAACTATTGCTCACAGTGTCTCTATACTTACAACTGATCTCAAACCCTCTTCTGTAATCTGAATAATATTAATCAGACTTACAAAAATAAAAGAATAAACCCTGCCTTGCCTACAGGTTGAGTTTGAGTTATACATCAATGATTATTTGGGAAATCATATCAAAGCATTGGTTTTGTGGGTTTTGGATTTTTTGTTGTAAGAAATGAAAGAAAAGTATATTAATTCTATAATGAAATTATGTTAACCTCAATGGAAAGAATTAAATACGACTTTATCACATATCATTCTAAACCCCAAATTTCTAGAAAATAAAATTGTTTGTCTCACCTGCTTGTCTCCTTTTTCACATGCTCTCTTTACTGTGTTCAGTGTACATTTATTTTCATATGGATGTGTACTGAAGTCTTATAGTTATGGCAACAAAACTATTTAAAATGCTTCAGATTTTATTTCAATGACTGAGTTTTTCTCTTGCTTAAGAAAAGAAGTAAAACACCCACCAAAACACACACACAAGACTGATCAAAACTGAATCTTAAACTTACAGAAAATGCTGAACATAGACAAATTACTTGGCTGTAGCTGCAAAAGCCTGTAGCCAGTCATAATTTTATTAATACCATAACTCATTGCTACTAAGGCAGCAAAATGTTGATTAACTGTAACCTTAGAAACCCACCCACATCTCTCTACGTTTCCCCAGCTTAGCTACCTACAGAAACAAGCAGATCACAGGTAGACCCTCCCATAATCATCAACACATTTTCCTTTTCATTCCATAACTTCCCCATAACCTGAAGTTTTGCTTGTATTTGTGTAACATCAATTCCTCAAAAATTATTCATGGGCAAAGATATGTCTATGCCATAATAACTAAAGCTTTTTTATCATATGCTGTCTGATAAAAACACAGAAGGTGCATAAATCCAGATTTGATCCTATTATTAATTATTCATAGTTCTTTAATCTTCTCTATTATTTTTCTTTCTAAATTTTATCTTAATTGTTTTAACTGACATGTGACCAGGTAGAAAAGTTATAGCAACAATTAAGACTCAACCTTCTTTAGAATATGTGTTTCTGGTTTATTTTCCTCTAAGCTTTGCCTGCTTAAATTTTTTTTCTGTAAAAAAACCTTTTTGTCTTGAAGGACAGATTGTACACAGATTATGCTTGTATTTTAGTGCTGTTACTAATAGATAACAAAGGCAATACCTTATTTTACAAGGTATATTTAATAGCTTTCCTTTATTGTTTTCTATGAAGACAGAACTGGGGAAACACAGCCCAAAGAAAAGAGGATCTTCATAATTCACAACATGGCTTTTGGAGAACAAAATTATTTGACCATTTAAATCATCCAATGCTGTTATTAAAATTGAGTAATATCTACAGCCACTTAGCTGAGCCAGACCTCTGACATATATTGTTAAGACTATTTAGTTCTCCTTTCACTACACTGTGTGTGACACTGTGTGGAAAGATTTAAGTTAACTCTTTCAGCCTTCTTCACACAGCTCTTCATTTTGCATGTTGTTACCCACACTTGTTTTATTTTCATTGTTCAACATTGTTTACAAAAGAAATACTGAACAAGATTTCAGGAGTGATATATTAGTCAAATATGAATTCCAGATGATTTTTTGATTTCTCAACAACTCAGTTTCTTTTCTATGAGCTTTAGGCTACAGTTCCAACATCAGTGAATCTCAGTGAAAAGGAAAATTTATCCCTTCACAGACTCTCAAGTGTTTAATTATTGATTAGATGCTAATTTTGAATACTTTTCCAACGGTTTCTTGTTTTTATCAACACAAGCTTTGTATTAGTGGATTATATTAACATAATGCATATATTAAATATTAGTCCATCACATTCATACTGTTGTTTAATTATAATATAGTTATTTTGTCCATAAAATTATTTCACATGTCAAAGGTTGTAACTAAAGACCATTATGTACTGTAAAGTCCTGAGCAACTATCAGAAGTTTCTAATAGAGGCATATAAAGTCAAAATTGATTAATATCTTTGTGTGAAAGATGTTTAATTGTGTTAGGCAGGGAAAAGGAAAATTGAGGGGTTATCATACTATTCA
>VYZQ01014336.1:220-19110 GCA_013400655.1 Mystacornis crossleyi | reverse complement strand
TTCTCTTGCCTTCAGTCTCTCAAGACAGGTGGGTTTTATTTTGGTGCACTTCAAACCAAAGAATGAAAAAATGGCAGAAAACTTTAAACGCAGTGAGAGTTGCTACTTTGGAAGGAGTTTTGTAAAATCTAATCAGATTTTCAAAAGACCACACAAGGTTCATGATGCATTTTTTGTGCTTGCCACACACCTTTTATTTTTGCTTTACCACGACACTGTACAATGACTACCCACTGTCTTGAAGAGAGTCTTTATTCTCATTAACTCAACGGAAGATGTAAAAAATTAAACTCTTTCTGTTCAAGGAATTAATTTTCATCCAGTATAGCTGTCTAGACTAATAACGCTCATTATGACTGTAGTGCAGTGTATAAATCTTCTTAGGTACTCCGAAAAGAATATTATCAATTTTTAGCATTGCTTAAAAATCTGCATTCAGTATAATTACAAAATTCTTGAAACTAGTAGATTGCATTTAATTATTTATTTATCAGTATTCAAACTGGCTCATACTGTAGTTTTTGGGTGTCCAGTCACATTGTGCTTATTTGCGCTGAAATTATACACTCACTTGCCAATACAGTAAAAGGGTGGAATGCTCCACAATGATCCTAGCAGTAACTCTGAAAAACCACCACTTCTTCAATGCAAATCCGCTCAAGAAAAGCTTCTACACACAAAGTAAGATGAACCAGTTACTGCATTGTTTATCAAGTTTCACTTGATTCCTCCTGACAACCATTTAAACAATGAATGTTGGGAAATGTCTCTCAAAGAATCAACAATAATGGCTGGGATCAGAGCTTTTATATCCAGCTAATACTGTTTTTAGAAAGGAGAAAATATTTCTTCCTGAAGGGATTATAAGAAGTGTTATAAAAGACACCTGCAAACAAAACAAGTGACAAAAGATCTCTATCATAACTGATAACAGTTACCCTTTGTAAAAATCTGTGCTTCATCAGATATAAAGGTATCTTTGCTCTTGAATTTCAAAAGCATCCACTAAGCAAGAAGCCTGCCGATCAAGAAGAGTAAGTTTTAGAAAACCTGCCAAGAAGGAAGTGTTTTTTTCTTATGGATAGTATTGCATTATTAATCAACAGTAAGATCCTAAATTTTCTTTTCTGATGCCAAATAGATCAGGCAAGTTTTGAAACGGAGTGTCTTTTAAATAGTGTACTGGACTTGTAAAATCTACTGTTTTTTTTTTTTCAGAAAGCAAAAACTTTTCACTTAAAAAACAAATTTCAAAATTTGACAAATAATTCAATAGCCAATTTAAAAGAAACACATAAATTAATCAAGATGAAGGAAAATGTTTACCAAATGTGGTTTACAGTAGCAGCTTGAAAGAAGAAAACAATCACATCTAGAGAAGCAGCCTTCGCTCTTTCGTTCCAGACCAGTTCAGTTTCGGAAAGCACACACTGCCTAAAGGATCTATACTAGGTTTAGGACAATAACTAGGTTTTCCAATCTGCTGGTAGATCATTCAGTCCTCCGTACCATGTGCCATGCACACAGGGTAGACACTTTCTCAGCTTTCTTTTGAAGCGGATCAGTTTGTTCTGTCAAAAGTTAAAGACAGTGCAATTCTCAAGACAGTTTGCGTCAGGGTCTGCTCCCAAAAGGAAGTATGGACAAGATCACCAATTTTGGCTTCCTCTACTTTTGCAGACTTCTGTAACATTTTCCCAGCAAATTTTGCATCCTCAGACAACCCCACATGCCTTTAAACCACATGCCAGGGCATGCAAAACACCCACTCAGTTTCTTGCTATAAAACCACCATGCAAGTGGTCTTGCAACACAACCCTCACATTATTTTAAATGCACAGAACTAAGGAAAATGGTTGATCGCTTTCTCTCAGGATCACAGGACCCAGAGCATGCTCTGGCCATGAGTAGTACATAGTATGAACACATGCAGTGCAGTCTGCTGCAAAGGAGACACACTCATGCACATATAAACCCCTCTGGTCCACTGGAAAAGCGCACTGTGCAGGAGAGATGGGTTTGACTATGTGGATGCAAACCACGTGCTAAGAGAAGAGGATAAGAACTGCAGGACAAACTGAACTTCCAGTCAAAAAGAAAGGCACATACGCATAGTCTTGAGAGAGCTGAAATGAAGTAAGGTATTCTGTCTAATAAGACAGTTAATGAGACTGAAGAAGACTTGGAATCTGTGCAAACAGTAAAACACTAATTGTTTTTATAGAAAAACTATATTGCATTTTCAAGAAGAATTTAAATTAAATTAAATAGCCATGAATAAAAAATCCTAATGTTCACTGTAAGCAACTCCCTAACTCACAAAAAAACCCTCAAGTGCTGTAATTGGGTAAAATACACCATGTTCCTTTCTTCCCCAAAATGACACTCTAAAGTGGTACTGTAAAATTTGAAAAACAAAACATACACCTCAATTCCAGCTACTTCAGTTAACTACAAAAAAAGACTTTATCTTAATAGGTGTTTTTACTCCTTGGAATAATTTCTTTTCCTATTTTCAAGAGTTCACGAAGAACAATATGATTTGACTGCTCAACCTGAAATGTCTTTGGTTTATTTTTAAATAAAAAACAGGGTTTAGATCCTGAGTAAGTTATCTTTAAGAGATGAAGCAAAGCTAGCAATAGCACCTTTAGAAACATTTCTGACTTCAGTATGACAGGTGTGATCCTCTAAGTGGATCCAGATAATCCACTAAGTCTTTTTTTATCTAGCCTCCACAATTCTCTGTATTTTGTGATTCATGTTATTTTCATACAGTATGATCATTTTTTTCAGATTTATCCTCCTGCAATTTTTTACAAGAAAGATTAATAGCAACTGCAACAGAAGAATTACCTTGATGTCATATATAATCCTTTATCATTTCATCATCATCAAAATCTCAATGCTTTGTCCATCTTTCTTTTCTGCATCAACTTATTTCTCTTGTTCCTATTAAGGTTATTATATTCACCCTATTACTACTAATCTTTTCTTTGTAAATAGCCACACCTATTTTAATCTGAAATGGTGTGGTAAGCATTTGATTCTTTGTGGAAGTAGACATGTAATTAGGTTAATCTGTGCTATCTTTTCATGTGAGCTGATTGTTTCTTTACTATGGACATATTTCTTAAAACAGCAATAAGCTTGCCAGATTGCTTGGAGGCAAATCAGGAGCAATTTACCAAGCATGTAGCTACTATGAGCTGAAATCTTGACATAATAGCAAGCTGTGTATAGCCACTCCTACCTGCCAGTTATTACTCATGTTAGCTTTTTACTGACACGTTAAATTTCAACCGCACCTTTCTTTCACAAACAAGTACTTTCATTCAGCTCAGCTACATCTGTGACAAATAGCTGATCTTCAGCAAAGCATACAGCAATCTAAATGCAGAATGCAGTGCACAAGTCTTTGACAGTAGCAACTGAATTACCTGCACAAAGTCCAAGAATGTCAGTGGAAGCAAATCATCCAAGTGGCCAATATCTTTGGAGAAACGATTTAAGATTCTTCCTATAGAAACAGAGTTGAAAAGAAAAACAAAAGGAAAGTAAATATAATTCTTGAAAAGATCCATGATCAAAAACAATTAAAAGGAAACAGCTGTACTTTAAAAATAGAAAGACAATTTTGGAAACCCCCATGAAGGGTATCTTCTACAACCACTGCAACATATTTTGAAGAAGAATATTTTACAAATGCCTTCTACCCAAATATAAAACCTGTACCTAAACAGCTAGAAAAAAATTTAAATGGGCTTTGAAGATAAGATTTCAACAGAATTTAACACGTGAAACACACATGCTTTATATGCTTAACATGTGTAGGTAAAGGTTTATAGTTCAGACAACTTAATGCAAGTTTCATCAAGCAACATCAGCCAGAATCTGCTCCTATCCGTGACTGAAACTCACTAGTGCATGCATGTCCCAAATAGATCATAGCTGATCTAACTGATCTTTTTTAGCATTTCTGTTCTCACCCCTCAACATCATACATAGATACAAATTGCAAGCATTTCTAAAATAAAATCTAAGATAGATTTGCATTCATGCAGCCTTACATTTATACTTATTCAAAACCTAGACAATACTGATCATTAGTAAAGCTAAAAAACTGATTTTTAATCTGCTGTCAGTGAAGCATTTACATTTCCCTATTTTCCCAAGTTCTACTGGAGTGAAAAAAATCAGTTATATCAAGACTTCTTTAATAATTAAAGTCACAGCACTGCCACCCATAAGTGGATTAGTATCTTTCTCTATTAATCAGTATCTCTACTCACCAGGAAAGAAATGAAACCAGGGGTGGGAATCTGGCCATTTCTAAGGTGTGTGATGCCCACACACGTATTCACAATGCTTTTTTATCTGCATATATCTTGATTCAATTATACTTTTAACTGGTACAAACATATTCAGCGCACTGGCAACAAAAGACTTTTTTTTTTCTTTTCAAAGGAGCTCATTAAACCGAAAGAAGTTAAGTTTAAAGTTTCCACGGAGTGCGCTGCAGACATAATTTAGAGATAAGAGATACTGAAGTAAACTTCTGTAGCAACTATCATGCTAGTTTTCTGCTTACAGCTCTTTTTCATTCATTTCCTTTTTAAGGGAATTTCTGTTCCACACCCAACAATACAGAAAACAGCCTCTCCTCAGGTCTGGGACATGACTCTGAAGAGAGATACTGGTTGCAAAGAGCTTGTTCTGCAGTACTTTACTAACCAAGGCAGCTACTCAAGACAGTCAACAGCAGAATTCACCCTGTTTTTAGGCTTTGCACACAGAGAGGAAGGGTACAGCACAAGACTTTAAAAAATCTCATCTTTTG
Source organism: Mystacornis crossleyi (assembly GCA_013400655.1). Classification (NCBI taxonomy): domain Eukaryota; kingdom Metazoa; phylum Chordata; class Aves; order Passeriformes; family Timaliidae; genus Mystacornis; species Mystacornis crossleyi. The sequence goes on along the minus strand of VYZQ01014336.1, from coordinate 14,270 downwards.
CTACTGCAAATATAGCATGTGGGGATGTTCCTTTTCATCCTTGTACCCTTGTATTTGGGTAGATACATCAGAAGGAAGTCCAAGGCAATTTTTTTTTAAAGTTTCTTTTTCCCGTGATTTTCTTACATGGAGACTGGTCATAGAAGAGTGATCAAGCACATGCTGCATACATGTCACAGCTAAGGCTTCTTAATATCCTTAAATATCACTTTCTAAGTAATCTTCAAATGAACGAAGACTTCACTAGCAAGAAGAAATTCATTCAAAGAGGTTAAAAGTTTCCTGTTGATAGGGTTTTCCTTAGCGGTGTGTCCAGGAAGGGCAGATAAGGGAAACCAGGTGGAATAACAGATTGGGCTCAGGGTATTAGAAAACTGTTCACAGCTTTGTCACTTGCCTTCTGAGTGACTTCACTTTATTTTACAGAGCAAGGAGCACAGCAAGGAGAGGTGACAGTGCTAAGCCCCTCCATGAAAAGCTGTGAGACACATCAACGACAGGCTGTACACAAGGGCAAAGGATTATACCCACAAGCGAACAAACCCCACCTTAATTCAGCCTAAGAATCACCCTTTGCCTTTTAACCCCAAATAAGTTTCATTTGTAGTGGTTTCAGACTTACATAAGAAGCCACTGCGCAAAGGCCATCCCATGTGACACAGGCAGGAGGCAGCAAGGTCACTCAGGCTGGCAACTTCTCCATGGCCACAGCAAGGTCAGCCCAATGCTGGCACCTCCAGGAATCCAGCAACGCCTGCACATTAAGGGTGACTGTGGCAACGCTCTCCTCCTCTTCCAGTGAAGTTCTTTGAGCAATGTGGTCATGGAAAATAACTTAGCTCACCCAGGCTGCGCCCAGAAACCCATGGTTTCACTGTCTCTTCCATGTTACCACCAACTGCTCCAATTCCCACACGTAATCGTGCTGCTAATTAATTGCCAAAACTGTATTTTTTTGCAACTGCCTTATGAAATTGTTAAGTATAACAATGTTTCTACAGCCTCTGTTTTGACAGTTCTGTGAGCTGCCACTAGGAAAGTGGAAATTCTTCTGATGTTATCAATAAAACATGAAAACATCTTTTAATCTGCCTAATCCTCTTTAAAATGTAAATACAGTAATTCTGTAAAATGACATTGACTAATATTTGAGTGAGCAAAAGAAATGGCATATGAAAAAGACAAACCTTGAAAACCACAACCTTTCACAGTCCACCTAAAACAATTAAACAGTGGCAACATCAATCTGCTGCTTCCCAAATAAACATTCAAGTGAATTTCTGGTAGCATCAACCATTTTTTAAAATTTTCAAATTACTGAAAAATTAGTCTATTTAGTGTTTGCACATAGAAATTCTGGAAAATGACACCTGAAGTCATTAAAACCAGGGAAATCCTTTGCTTATTGCTAAAAGGTCTGTATCTCCCTCCTGTACTGTTTATCCAGTGACCATTAAAGCTTTTCTACAGCTAAAGGCAAGCAACAAACCCCCAAGCCTTAGCCTTATTTTTGTCCCTGCTGTTTTTCAATTCTATTACCTCAGACACAGTAGAAGAGAAAATACAAGTCTGGAGATGCATTCCAGATCCCGTTCACGCAGATGTAACTGAACTGGCATCTAACACAGCATGTCCTACGCAGAAGGAAGCTACAGTTACCCTCTAACGCAAGCAAGTTCCTTCACCATATAGCAGGGACAGCAATACACCTCCAAGCCTAAGTGTTCTGCTTTGGAAATATCCACAAGCTGCCCCACAGCCACTACAGTATTGCATCCAAAGCAATTGCTTCATTTTTAAGGATGTCTACAAGTACATGAGGTGTATTTCACAAGGTATGAAGAAACAACAGTTTCCACTTACTGGAAGCACAGTAAATCAGTGACTTGCTTATGCATTATTAAGCATGCAAGAGAAAACACTCCAGATATAAAAGTTAAAGTACCTATTTGGAGTCAGGACACAAAGTGCTTACAGTTATGACTACAGTTTCTACAAGCATTTGCAAACCTAATTTTTGAGAATGGTTCTTCAGACTACAGAAACTGTTGCACCTGCTATTCAAGGAGGGCAGGAGCTGCACAACTTACCTGCCCCCTCACCCTGAAAACTACATTTACTCTCCAAAACCTTTAAATCTTTCTCTCCTAAACTTACAGACTATCAACATTACCTTCCCACCATAGTTCGTATTTCCAAAATCCCAAACACCTTACGTAAGCATCTCTGAGATATAGATACATGCCAAGAAACAATAATTCTTAGATCAGTCCAGTATATCCAACTCACAAAAATTTTTAAGCTCCTTTAGTAGCTATATCCATTACTTATCCCAATGAGGGGCTGCAAAGCAAAAAGAAAATACTACATCTAAAACTTGTAAGTCAAATTTCATGAAACCACTAACAAAAAGTCTCTCAAGAAATCAAGAATTAAGTATGCCAATGTTACAGCAGCATCCAAAGAGAATAGTATCTGCTATTTCAACCACTCAGGCTTCCACATGGTGTGCAGTGTTAGTAGCAAGCTGCAAAATGGGACGTGCTCTCTTCAGCAGTCTTATGTTTGTTTTTACATCAAATAACTTAATCAGAATACACACTGTTGTTAGATTTCTTCCGAAGTAATTAAATAACTATTCAATGCCAATTAATCACAGTTAAATAAGGGTCTGTCACCAAAGTGCTAGGTACACATTTCAGACTATTTAATGGTCAAATACTTGGCAGTATCAAAGTTAAACAATGATTCATTAAACCTCCTCCCCTACACAATAGGCTAAACTAGAAGTGAAAGAATCAAACCTCTTTTGTCCTTCATGAAAAAGACATCAAACCTCAGTACGTGATACTCTTTTCTTCCTCGCTCTGTAAACTGCTTTAATTGCAGGAATCAGAATGTGTTCAGGTGCTACAAACCCACTTTGCTTCTGCAGGTGCCTACTGATACTTTGGAATAGATGTTCAAACCTATCATACAAATAATGAAAACACTTGACTATGCCACACCTTTTTAAAATGTTTATACATACTTTATCATGAAAGAAATACAATCCAAACTGAATCAACATTCAATATGTAAACACCAGAAAAGGATTTTTTTTAAACAAGAAACTAGGATCCTCCACTGTAACAGTCAAATGCCATCCATAGTATTCAGTGTTGTGCAACCTAAATTCCAAGGACCCTAAGAGCAACAGTACATTATTTCTAAATGTATTTGGCATTTCTAGTATACTTTGTTGGCCAGGGCATTCACTGAAATACTTCTGTGTAACACAATAGAGTGGACACATTGATTTTCTATACCTTGCAATGAGTTTACAAAACCTTTATACCCACTTGCTTCATCACACATTGCAGAAATACTTCAGTCACCACTTCTCTAGTTCATTGATTTGTATCCTTGGAAAAGAAAAAGGGTTTAAGAAAAGGGCCTTCTACAGACAGAAGGATTTTGCCACTTGTGTGTGCATGTGTGTGTGCAAGGGTGCACGCTCTTGGAATGTTTTTCCCTCAGATCAGGCTAATCCTCAGTGCAGGCAATTTTAATTGCATCACACTTTTTATTTCAACATGCAAATGTTATTCATAAATACTGCTTTGCATAGTAACGTAAACTCCACAGCAATAGGCCTAAATATCCATATCCATGTACTGCATTTACCAGGGAAAAAAAATATTCAAAATCTCTTAGGCTACTTTGAAGCAGTGAAGCCAGAACACCCTCAGAGCTGCTCAGCCTCCATGGAGAAAAAGTTACATTCTCTTCCACTCCTTGCTGCAAACTCACAGAAACCCGTCTTAAGGCAACCTGTGCTAAGACTGGATTCAAGAAGTTACACAAAAATGACCAGTACTTAGCCATTCATGTGTAACTAAACATAAGCAACCCCACCTGGGACTGCCCACATGCCTGAAGGCAGTCATGCCACAGAGATGCTCGCCTGGGCTCGGACGGACTAACTTGGACGGATCCATGTCACACAATCCCAAAGCACACACGGTGCAGCCACTGACTTTGCTGAGCGAGCAGAAGCCCTCACGTCCCCCACCCCACTGCCACTGCGGCAGCACTGTGCTCACCACGGCTGGGTGCCACCGCTGCCTGCCACAGCCACGGCGCAGCGTGGGCTTCCTGACCCCAAAGAGAGGAACCGTGCGCTCCAACAGTCCCAATTACAGCTTGGAAAACCGAAGTCCTTTTAAATGGATGCCTGGTAGCAAAATAAGGCTCTCAAGAGTACGTGTGGCAATAAAGGCACACTCAAGTAGGAACAGAAGAAATAGCTGTACAGAACCCGGTATATTTAAATGCCCATCCCTTTAACTGCATTGAACATGCTTCCCATTCTGTCCGTGGGACAAACTGGCAGCTCCCCACATATCTTGCTGTTAAGCTGTGGCATTCAGCAACTGATAAGACTTTACTCATGCTCAGTTCACACACACACCGAAAAAAGAAAAAAAAAGAAAAAAAAGAAATAAAAAAGGCACTGCAACTACAAACTACAAGCAGCCTGCCATTTCATCAAAGCAATGACAAAGTGGACTGTCCATATCAAATGCTGGCAGGAAGCAGACATTACATCAACCTTGTAAAATACAACTATGAAATCAACAAAATAATTAAAGATGGATTACTGACTTTGAAAGGAATTGTAAGTTTGTGAAATATTTCTTCACAAAGAAATCTGGAAATGCATCTCCTGCATAGCTGTCAATTACTGATCTACTCTGGCTTTTCTTCCATATTTCTACGAAGAAATGTCAAAAGGTCCGTTATCTTTTTTTAATATATGTTTAGCACCACATGTCCCCACAAACTGCCATATACAGCATTGCTGTCTTCCCCACAGGCATCCTATAAATATAAATAAGAAATTCTACCCCATTTTTTTCTTTAGCAGCCTGAAACTGATAGGAATATTATCACTTTCTTAGACATTTGCAAATAGGCACAGTGGTGCTGGGCCAAAATATGCTGAGATCATAATATCCATTTATCTATACTGCCAGCATGTAATGAATTCAGGTGGGATGCCTTCTATCCAAATTAATTTACTACTTGAAAAGGACTTTTTACACAAATGCTGTCAAACAAGAAAATAGTTAGGAAATGAGAAGAAAACATGAACACTGTGTTTGATCTTATTTTTAAGTGTAGGATTTAAAGAAAGAAGAATAACTGTGATAAAGATAAGAACAGAAAACAGGCTTCTTCGGAAATGAATTTTTATTTTTACATCTACATTACCTAGTATGAATACATTGATCCTAACTGTACAGCTGCTTCTGGAGCTTTCTAGTCCATACATACTATGGAATTATCCTGCTGTGGCAAACCAAACAGGTCAATGCTCTATACAATTTTTTTTAGCTCCTTGGTAATTTATGTGGTACAGTTGATTTGTCCTTTTTCCTGGGTGTACCCAGAAGAACACGAGTATTAACATCTGTTATCACCAGCCAAAGTCTCCTCACATAAGATACAATGCAGAAATTATATCTAACGTCGCCATTAAAAACAGAAGCACACAAAGGAAAAACACCTCTTGATTGTGTGGAGGAAGGGGGGGGAGGTGTAACTTTCCTTCTTTCTGAAATTGCTTTCTAGGCAAATCTCAAAATACCTTCTGCATCCTACTCGCCTTTCAGATTGGTATCTCACTACCAATTAACTAAGTTGGTTACAATTCCAGATGTAACCGCATTTACAAAACAGAATTTAACTTTGGTGCTGTATTATACTTGCTAACAAAGTGATCCCTTCTAAAAAAGTATGCTAGAGCTGGGGTAATATCTTCATCAGCAATCTTCTAATTATTGATCCCTGCAACAATACGCTGTAATTGATTGTGAAAGGAAGTTTCAAATCATTTAAAAGTACAAACTTCTGGCAATATAGAAAGGTTTTATCCTAGAACCTGTGTACAAAACTACATCTCTGCTTCATAATTAGAATGACAATGGAAGCAGACACCTGCACCCCCTCAATCCCTGGAGTAATATCAAACTTCTAATACATAATCCTGTGATGAAGATTGCCACAACAAAATTCTAAACATTCTAGAAGCTAAGCTCTGGATCTCCTGTTTCTTTTTAAACTCGTTCACTGAAGCTATTTTAGGTTATCCTCAGTTTAATGAAAAAATTCTACATTTAAACATACTGAAACAAAAAAACTCACAACCTAAAAGGAAGCCACCAAATCTAATGTACTGCCAAAATACAGCAGAACTTAATTTCTGCTGTATACTTCAACATAAGCAACATGATTTTTAAGTCCCATTTTTAAGGGACACAGTCCAACTGAACAAAAAAAAGGAAAAAAAGGTATTTCTACAGAGGAGGGGGGTACAGGAGAGTTCCAACTGGCCTCCTTACTCTTCCAGAAGGGAAAAAAACTTAAAAATGGTAACCATTTGCAACTTCTTATCAACTGGCCTTTAAAAAGATGTCAAGTTATACACTACTGACAAAATTATCTGTTGATTTACACCACCTTCTTTTTATTTTTCATATATAAAGTTACCACAATGCAAAGCATCTGTGTAATAGAAACCTGAAACGTTATCTACAAAATGTTGTCTTATATTGACTTTCTACTAGCAAGATTATGAATTTAATTCTTCGCTAAAATATTTAACCACGAATGCACCCACTTTTGAAAAAGCATTTACATAGTCTAGTTCTTTGTGCTACAAATCAAATTTGGGCTGAAAATACATCCAAAGTGCTGTTTTGCTGGAGGAGGGGCTTACAAAAAATTAAACAGAATACTACAAATCAGGATAGACTGAAATATCTGAAGAGTATTTTGTTACTGGAATATTTACATGACAAGAGAAAAACAGCTATTAGAGCTACTTTCATATTTGGAGCTATATAAAAATATACATCAATGCAAGAATTAAAATTAAAATGGAAATGTATGTCACCTTCCTGGTAAGGTTTTTCCAACAACAAAAAGGAGTTTTCCTATGCTATTTATACTATCAAGACTAGATTCAGAATAGGCTTAAATACTGCATTTTCAGAAAATACTGGGCTGGATCTCACATGAGCTCACAAATCTGCTCATATTTGTTGCTTTTCTTAGCATTCTGTCTCCTAAAGATAATTCTCATAATAAAAATCTTAATTTCCAATGTTTCAATGTTTTTCTCTTCCTCCTCCCGTTTTCTTAATTGGTGTTGAAGCTAGAGGGGCTCAATCATCACTCCAATCTAAAATGTCAATGAAGAAGTAGGACACTACAGAATAGAAAGCATTTGACTCCTGAAATCTTAGCTGAAACTATCTGGTTATCACTGCTATACGGTTATCATTGCAAAAACAAATAACATGCCATATTTTACCAATCATATATATTCAGATCCCCATTCATCTTCTTCCTTTTTTTTTGAAACCATGAAAGAGAATTCTATAGGGAATTCTGTTTTTTCTGTTTAGAAGTCTATAGGGATTGAATTCCATAGGTGCTGTCTTGGGACAGCCAAGACTTCTGGCCTCTACCTAGCCCACCCATTCTGAGGATAAAGCCTCTGGACAGGGCAAACAGCAGAGGCACTTCACATCTTCATCTGACTCTGACGCTTGGCATGTTCCTTCAGTTTGATCATTCATTTTTCCTTAGCTTCAGTTTCTTTTTCTTTCTCTCGTCTGGAATACGTGATTGTTTGGAAAGGAGGGATTCTCTCCAAAGTTCATTCATGATACACCTGTGTAATGATTCCTGAAAAACGTTTTCCTTTTTAACTACTCCTACTATAAAAAAGCCACCAGGAAACAGAAAAATTTTATTAAAAAGCCACATGGGTTTGGCTATCCAGAATGTGCAATGGATGACACTGGATAATTTTCAATGGATTTTTTCCTGCCTCACATGCAATGTCATTACTACAGAACTCAAGAGAAATTCTGATACAGCTATCAGAAAACTTACTTACTCTGCTGCGCAAATAATCTAAGAATTCCCTTGGAAGATTTGCTCTGTGTTAAAGAACTCACACCCCACACCCTCATGCCCCATGAAAATAAATATTTTTCTTCAATTTAGGACTTTTTAAGCCACATGTTGGAGGAAAGTCACATAACATTTGGAAACAAGGATGTTCACAACTTAGGTACCATTCACAAAATAAGATACTGGGAAACCTGTCATCCTGTTTAGAAAGGTACAGCCAAGCCCAGGGGTCAGGACTTACAAGAGAGGCAGAGGCGGGGCAGAAATCCATGGGAATGTGTTATTTTTACCAGTCATGGAGAATACACCAAAGGTGGGTGACCCACGTCTCCAGCAGGGATGTTAATTCTCCAATACAGGCACTTCTGCTGTAGGGCTCCTTCAGTCTTTGCTCTTGAAGCTGCTCATCCTTTGGAAAACTCAGTAGAAAGTATGGCACCAGAAGAAGGCAAATGGGTGCGTGCCTGAGGGCTACAGCAATCAGCATGGGAGGAACTACAACTGGAATGAAAACCTTTGGGTTTTCTGGGGGGCCTAATTTAGGGCACGGTACGGATCCTTTCCAGTGGAGCAAGCTGACTTCACCTACTCTTCTGTTTTGTGACTGGCACCAAATACCACTTGCAAATCTTGCCTGAGAAACAACCAAAAATCTTTTGTCTCAGAAAAGGTGAGGGCAACCACAACCCAAGAGTTTTATTCTAGCAAGAAGTGTTGTCCAAAACAATAGTCATATGGTCGGACAATGCATTTCCTTGGGCCATCAGCTTCTGGAGAAAAAACTATCACTATAAAGTGAACTTCTTTACAGCCTAAACTATAATTAACAACACTTAAATGAAATCAAATGAGAAAAAAACCCCAAACACAACCTCTTCTCTACGGTATATTTTATTCATTACTGTATATTTTATTCATTAAAAGAAAGACATTTTAATAATTACATTATTAAATGCTAAGCATTTTGAAAAGTTATACTGCACTGCCTTTGACTCTCCTGTATTCTACTACTGGGCAACTATTAGAAAGCTTCATCTCAGAAACAAAAAAGGAAAGTATACTAGGAATAAGCAGCTACAAATGAGAAGCAGCTGCTGACCACACTAAAACATTAGTAGTGCATAAATCAAAACCAAAGAACCTTTAATGTTTATTTATAAATATACCCTAAATAAATTCCCATAGATTTTTTTGACAAATGAACGCTAGAGGTTAAACTATTTTTAAAACATACGCTTACATATATGTCACTTAGAGGAAAAAATCGTATGATTTCCTATTTTTCACGGCTTTTAAAAAATAAACTCAGAATGATAAATATGTTAACAGCAACATTTCTTCACTTCTCTATGAACATAGAAAAAAATTCACACAGATCAAGGAGGAAAAAAATTACTTGACTGAACCGTCATTCAAGCAGAAGTGAATACAATTTACAAACCCTTTTGGTTTTGTTCAGTTCAAAGACGACTTCACTGTGAAGCTCTGATTTACAGCTGTCCAGCAGTATGAACTCCTAAATAAATAAACAGGCTAAAATAGAAGCGTGCTGCTTGCAACAAGGGACTCCTGAGAACGTTACCGTTTGTTGTTTGCATGTCAGAAACACCCAGAAGAGGATTAATGTATCTGAAGCGGGAGGTAGAGCCTCACTAGGATGCAGGCTGGACCATCATGTAGCCAGCAGCACGACCTGCCCTGAAGAGTTTGTGGTGTCAGTTAAGAGAAACCAACACAACTGACTACAGAAGGAATAACGAGCTAAGGGAAGATGGAGCAGTAAGCTGGAGCAGAAAGTTGCAGGACAAGATGTGTTTTAAGTACAGGAACACAAAGGGGTCATGGAATTAATGAGTTTTCCCCACCCATATGTTTAACTGCTGTCAGTGTACTGTGGTTACAGTGCTACTGGTGCATCTCGAGAGATGATTTCAAGATGAAAAAGTGCCAGCTTGTGGATGAACTTAAGTGCACGGTGAGCAGGAAGTTACAAAGATGTAAGCATGAAAGATAAACAAGCAAAAATGATGAGGGAGGGAGTTAAAGACACTGGAATGTGACAACAGCTCCATTTACCAGGTGCAGAAATAGTAAAAGCTTTGCATGGGGAGAAGGCTCATGCTCAAACCAAGTACACTCCTCTCAACAACTCCTGTTAGACTCCCTCACATTACACTGGGGCTGTAAGAAATAAAAAGCCTTCCCTCCATTTGGCCCTGGGGAGCAGCTGCAAGACAAAACTGTCAAGAGACAAGCTGGTAGTCACAGAACTCGCCAAACCTGGGGCGTTTGGATATTAAGAGAGCCTTGTGTACACACTGACTTGAATTTTTACCCTGCCCTGTCCTTCCCTTCCCCCTCAGCTTTATTCACCACATATCCACTCCCCATTTCCTCTCCTCTCTCTTCCTTCAACATTGCTTCTTCCATTCTCCCTCACCATGGAACAGCACGAGCTGTAGGTACGAATGTCATCCCACACACAACCAAGGCCGAAAGCCCACCACAGCGAGACGTGTGGAAGTGTGGAAGAGCCGGGGAGAAAGCAAGTATGAACAGAAGGTGAACACAAGGTGATTGCAACACTTAAAACGCGGGAAGTGCCTGAACTGATGTTTTTGGAAACGCAGTGACACAAAGAGCCAGATAGGGGAATAACAACACATGAGCCATAAAGGCAACAGAAAGGGTGTTTTACACTGAAAAACATGGGAAATCCAGTAAGTGAGAGATCAGGTTCTGAAATAGTTCCTAAACTAGAACTGTGGAAGTCAAAAAGCCAGTGTCACCCGAAGGAAGACGGCAAAGTGCATCCAGGACATGGTGCATTACCACAGGCACTGGACACATACAGACTATTCACAAGGTTGTGCTCTGACAGAAGAGGGAAGACGTACTATATATTGAAAGAGATGTCTTTTGAAACAATTCAGAGGATTTTAGTTACTTCTCGATTTAAACTGCTCTTACAGGAGCATATTTCACTCTACTAACTATAGAACTGCAGGGGAAACAAACGGTCTTGTCTCACTAGTCTTTAGAATATATTCTGATTAGTTTGCTAATTTCATTCACACAGGGTCTTAAGATTTCACAAGACCAATTAAGATTTCAGGTAAAGGAATTATCAGTAACAGTTTTCTTTCTTCCTTCGAAACACGTCTGTCATCAGATCTTAGAAGTTCACTTACTTACACATTGATTTTGTTTTCCTGACATTCATTTTCACCACAATTTGGTTTTGCTGCTTTTTTAAACCAGCAGCTTTTCTGCTCAAAGTACATCAGACACATTAGGATGAAACAAGTTCCAGGACTGCAACAAACAGGACAACTAGAGGAGCCCTGTAAAGACTATGACAAAAATACCTATCAGTCAAGTATCCATATCCAATACATATGCCACTATTAAATCCCCTCATGGACCTGAAGCACAAGTGATATTTTGCAATATGCATTAAAATTTCGCAAATAATCACTGATCACAGTCTGACCCCACATATTTTGGGGAAGGTTGTTTTAAAACACCAGCATTGCCATTATTCTGCATGGAAACCATTTCTGATAAGGAATGAATAAAGTGGAAAAATACACATACAATAATGAAAGCAATTGACAGAAAAATATCTTGTGTTTTTGTTTCCCTCTTCCTAAAACAGCATGAGTACAGAACTTGATTCTGGATCAATTTGTGGATACATGATTAAAACACATGAAACAAAACTGTACCTCCGAGCAAAAAAGCTACAACAGGCAAAACTGTGTTAATAAACCAACCACTACTAAAATTACAGAGTATTAATTAGTAACAAGTTAGCATAGTAGTTTATTTAATTGGAATATTTGGAGAACAAATGTTGGCTCTGATAGTTTTCAAAATGTAGCTTAACTTTAGAATGCATACGAAAAGCATTCAATAAACTTCTACAACGCCTCTTAATTTTCTGAATGTCTATTTTGTCCTTGCCTGACTCTGGGGAAGAAGTCCTTAAATTGCAGTTCACATTGCTAATATAAACATTGAATTCCTGAAGTTCTTAGTGGTCAACTGTACAGTGGTCATGCCTTCAGAAAGGGGTCACGAACAAGTTTAAGTGTTTGGATCTCTCTAAAACCCTTTAGGACCTTCTGGACAACTGGGGGTTTGTTCGTTTGTTTTGGTTTTCAGAGAAAGGAAATTGAAATGTCTCTTGACATCAAGGTTTTGTAACCTTTCATAATCCAGTGTTTTTCTGGAAAACTGTCATACTACAGTTGGTATACAAAATGCTGGGCTTATGAAACAAAAGTCTTTAGCAGAGTACATGGTCTGTTCTACTTTCCAGAAGGTTCTTTACGTCAACAAGGTACCGCACTTATATCTGCAGAAGTCTGTCCACAATGGACCAGTTGGCATGATTAGGACCTAAATTAAGTCAAGACGTCACAAATTACCTGAACTAGAAATCCAAATAAATACTGAACACAAATCCGAGGTACGTTGTAAAACTGTATTACCACTCTCAAGTGTTACCACTTGCATGGGTCAGTGCATTCCTCCTCAGTGCATCCAAACACCCAGAGGACCACTATGTTCAGAAAAGAGATCATAGAAGAACTGAAAAGTTCTGACATCAGACAATTTAAACTAGCTTGAATCCCCTTGAGGAGGTATGAATCATCTCTGAGGTTTAAATTAGATTATCAACCAAGTGAAGCTTGTTCTTACTGCACCTNAGCAGCACGGTAAATCTACAATAAAAGACGAATGCCTACAGGAAAATAATTTTTGCCCCTAGTGGCAGATGCTTGAACTTTAAAGGATCTGAGACTAAGCTCTTTGTCTAAGCCTTCCTGACAGAAAACAACTGAAATAATGTTTTTGGTTGGTCCAACTTTGCTCCACATGCCACATGAAAACAGTATCTAAACCCTGTAAATGAAAGTATATTGTCACTTTTAAACCAATTGAGGATCAAACAATTTACAGAAACCAAGACTTATTTTGCTGACAATTAAGCTCTATCACCAAGACTCGGGATTCAATGAAATTTGACAATTGTGAAGAAAAAGGCTTTTGTCTGACTAAGTTTGAAGCATTTCGAAGAATCAACAGAAAATCAGAAGACCGAATTAGATCGAAAAGCCTTTGAGGATAAAATTCACTAATTAAAATAACTGCCTTCCTTGCTCTGTTTCCTCTCTGAATTGCTTTAGTATCACAGCAGAAAGGCATATAGCAAGAGGAAAATTTGGTCTGAGGAGCAAATACTACACCCATCACACTTCCTCTTACACCAACAGCATTCTCTGTCTATCCTGCTGGTCAAGTTGCATTACAAAGAACCATTACCCTTTAAAGGTGAGATGAAAGACAAGTATAAATCTCTGTTTTTACACCAAATCTGAGAGGTATGAAAGGTCTTTAAAGACTTCTTCTTCCACGCTGAAATTTTTTTTTATCACATTTACTTTGTAGTCATGCAGATACAACCCAAAGCTGGAAGAGTATTTTTGCATCTCCTTTTCAGAGAGCCAAAGAATGAACGTATCCTTCTGTGTCTTCAAGACCCATAAAACTAAAGGAACATAAAATGGGGCCTGGGTTGGAAGGGACCTTAAAGACCATCTAGTTCCAACCCCCCTGCAGTGGGCAGTGACACATTCCACAAGACCAGGTTGATCAGAGCCTCATCCAACATGGCTTGAACACACCCAAGGATAGGACATCCACAGGCTTCTCTGGACAACCTGTGCCAGTGCCTCACTACCCTCACAGCAAAGAATTTTTTCTTAATATCTAATGTAAATTTACTGTCTTTCAGTTGTTCTACCTTGTTCTCCTTCTGCCCATTTAATTGAACAGTATGTCAGATTTCTATTCAAAACACCTCCATGCCTATTTTAAAATTAGTAATAAGGACTCAACAAGCATTTGAACATCTTGCATCTCCTAAGAAGTACAAACAACAGGGGCAGAGCACGAAGGTATTAACAAATAAAGCAGTGCTCACAGCACTACATTTTAAGCTAAAAACACCTCAGATCATTTCACAAACTTGGGATTTTGCATTTCACTGAATGTTCGTGTCTCTATTAAAAGT
>VYZQ01014335.1:10774-25138 GCA_013400655.1 Mystacornis crossleyi | reverse complement strand
TGAAGAGCAGATTTTTATCATGACAGTATTTTTAAACAAAATACTGAGCAAGTACACAGCCACAGAGAATGCACAACATTGCCAAAAAGTTGTTCTGTCTGGTGCCAAAACACCAAATGAACTTCAAGTCAAGCATCTGTGAAAACAAAGACTAGCCTGTTCAAACCATTATCTAGGAGAACAAGAACTACAGCAAAGAATACCATGTTGTAGTTGGTTTCCACCCAGAAGTGCATGCTTAATACTAAGTTGTGCTCTGCAGGTAGGTGTTTCAAAGAATATTTCTCATGTTCACAAAGAACAAAGTAGAGAATTCCCACTTTATTTTATCTGAGATTAATTCAAATCTTTCTCTTGATAGTAACTATACCACCCATAACCATACAGGTCCCAAATTTGGAATTCTTGTTCAGCCAAAATGTCTCATATGAAGACCTGCAAGGTTAAATCCATTTGTTTCCCCAATGACTGCAAAAAACAAAGTTGTACTTTCACCTGGAGAGGTCTCCTGGTTCATCTAATGTGGACAGAAAAATCATTTATTCCTGGTGGGTGTTGTTGCATACTGAGGAGTTTAAATATACTGAGCTGAGCACCAGCCTGCATATATGAGGAGCATGCCAGTTTACATAGGGCTTCTGCATGTGTCAGCACATTTTCCACAATGGAAGAGACAGAAATTACTGTATCTGTCACAGGTCCTTGGAAAAAACCCTGAGTACCAAGAGCGTCACTCTTGGCTGACTAAACAGGGAGCAACACACCTGAAAGGGCATGTTCTTATTGACAGCTATGGTGCAGCAAGAGCAGGAAATAAGCAGAGTCCTCATAAAGCCGTGTTGCCCTACATGTCCTAGGTTCTTTCCATACTTATATTCACTAAGATCAACACATTTCAGTCAGGAAATTCTATTTTGAACAAAACCACTGTGGTCAGGTTAAATCCCGGACTCTGAAGTATACTCTGTCTTTATCTGTAGTAGGACCTTCAACTGAACTAATGAAATATATCAACCCTATAGTCCCTGTAATTACTTACATCAAACATCTGTGCAATTATCCCATGGCTTCTGATTGTCTGCTTGGCTATTTGAGATCATGGATACCTGCAGAGTGCAACATCCTGTTGACAAGATCACACATTTTCACATCTTAGAAACGTAGTACTTTAAATTCTGAAAATACTCAAATGCCGTCCCAGTGAAATTCAGTCCAAATCGAGCCTTGGTTCCAAGTCCCATTTCCCACTTGTCTGGCAGGGATTTGGCTGATGACTCCTGACTATGCCTCCTAGCAGGGCTACAGGGAGGCAAGAAGACTCTGCAGCTGAGGAAAGGCAGAGTCACTCTTTAGCTCTTTTTCTGTGCTGGCAGGTACTAAAGTAGAGATTCAAGGAGCAAAGCTAATGTGAGAATGGAGTGAGGATGCTGAGGCAGCTTGGATGAAAAACACCTTCGGGGCACATAGCGGGAAAAGGCCATTTTTCTAGTTAGTTGAGTCAGAAAACAAGGGAGGAAGATTTTGACCCTTCTCATAATTAATCATAATTAATTATTTGCAAATACCAGTTAAAGAGGAAATTCTGCATTTGCATGAACTTGAGAACTGATGGCTGTGGTTAGAGGTACTTATTCGGACAATTACTTGTTTCAACAAACAGCTTCCAGACCACTTGTTTGTATCTGCCATCTTTGGGAGTTACAGCATATCTGTTCTACTTTTGTTCCACAGAATCACAGAATCAATTAGATTGGAAAAGATCTCTGAGATCATTGAGTACAATCTTTGACCAANCTGTTAGTTTTTCCATATTTGTTCAAGGTGCCAGCTGGGAAGTGGCTTCTGGTAAGTTTAGAATGTAACACCTACCCTACCGTAGGAAAAAAATTACGTTACATTTCCAACATGATTCCTACACTGGGGAAATGATTGAAAGTGGTGGTTTTCACACTATGATGCTGTTTTGGGATTATGTAGGATAGTCAGGTTTAATGCTGCTTAAGAGGAAAACAGGACTTGTCAGTACAAGATCCAACTCGAAAGAAGAGGAGGAGCCCAGCAGAGATTTCCAAGTCAAAAGGTGAATTGCCTGAAAGTGCTACCTATCTCCACTCACTTAAGGACACAGATGCTGGAGTACTTAGTGTTTCACCTCAGTCTCTTGCATTGTGTAGCAACAAGTAGGGCAAAGCACTGGAAGGAGAGCTCTAATCACCCAAACCTTGAGGCACCAAGCAAAACTGCCTCAAGGTACATCAGCCCTGCAGATCGGTTGCTGAAGAAGAAAAAAAAAATCTGGGTCTCAAATAAGAGGAAGGGAATACGCAAGCCTTAGATAAATGCTGTTTTCATATGAAAGCATAGAAATGCATTGCATAGAAATGCAGTTTTTCATATGAATGGTGGGATGAAAGTAGGTTTTGTCAGAACTCTTAAGATTTCTCATTTCATCTGCTGTTTGATTATCTAGGTGAAGTAAAGAAGGCAGTGTCCTGGACCAGTTAATACTGGCTTTTTGNGAAGACTGAAAAAGTCTCTTTTAAAGGGAAAAAATTAAGTAAGTCAAATCAGGATCTGAGGTAAAGTTCAGTTAAACTCCTAAGTTAGACCTGGTGGAGTAATTATTAGCCAGCTCTAATTTTTTATAAATGGGGATAAACCTACTGACTTTGATTTATAAGCACATAGCATTAGGTTTGCATTCAGCCTGTTCTGTAGAGGGGAGTGCTCATTTTATCAGTGTACAGACAATTTTAAAACTAGATATAATGCTTTGGGTTGGATAGGAATGCCTTATCCCAAACTCAGTGTATGTGAACATCTAGCTAATAAAAGATTTGTATTTCTAGTAAATGATGGTCCTAAATAGGGGAGCACATTGGTCCCTTAAATGAGGTTTCAGAATAGAGGTTGTGCTACACTTCAGTCTCACACTTAAACTCTCCAAATACTTAAGTTAAAGTAAGAATTCTAGCTGAGTATCTATTCTTTGTTATCTATCCATTAAATTAAAATTTAATTTAAGCTAATGAGAATAACATCTGTTACTCGAACACCCTTGACAGTCCTACAGTCTTCTAATATTGTTCTGATACAAATTCTCCCTAAACCCCTGAAAATATGACATAAATTTAAATAAATTTTTGCATCAAATTTCACATAGGAAGCCATTGTTTGGATATATTTAACTGGAAAATTTCTATTCTGTAACCAAAAGTTAATAGAGGTAAATATTTGGGTACTGTGAGCCAGGCCTCTTCCACTTACTTCAGTGTAGGTCTCTCCATTTAATGAGTTGGGTTCAAGATGTGCTGTAGGAGAGGAGCACACAGGCACTGGTGCTACCCTGGAAAAAGAGATGTTAAACTGGAATTCTCTGCCCTCCACTGGGGTGACTCAGATGTACACCTGAACATTAACACTGAAACCATAATTTACATCTTCCAAATGCCTGAGAAAGTTTGGATCTGGATCACACTCTTTTCTCCTACCTCTGGTTACAAACTGGGCTTTGCCTGTTCCACACTGGTGGCAGGCAGAGGTCTATTAATTAATAATACATGGCTCAGATCATATGCCTAGTAAAATGAAATGCTGGGAATTTAGGGAAGATGGACCAGTACAGGAACAATGACCCAAGAAAAACGAAGGAGTTGGATGACCCAAAGCCAGTCTTGAGAAGGTTACTGTGGACAGTGGTATGAAGTCATGAACATATAAAGAGAAGCTGAACTGCTGTCCTTATATATATTTATAAGCAGAAATATCTTGGTCTCAGACCAAACCTCTGCTCTGCTAGGTGTGTGATTTTGGGGCAAAATATTTCCACAGTGGTCTGCAACAAAAGAACAAAACAAGAAACAGCAAAACAGGCACACAAGCAATAATGTATAGGAAAAAAATAGAAAGTGTGGAAGCAGGATATAGTGCAACATGCAGAGAGTGCAACTCTTTGAGTAAATATTAGCAAAGAATTAGTGCTGATATTCATCCAGGTCAAGGAAAGTGGGTATGTGTGTGAAATCAGCCGATATGTTCAGCCACTACACACCTGTTCTCTTGGAGGCATTCCATGGAATGGAAGGACCAAGCGCAAGACTGAAATGCCAAAACACCCTGCCACAGCCCGTTCTGCTGGGCTCACAGCATTGCATAAGGCAATCATAAAAGGAGAACTTCATGAAACTGTGTGCTAGATGGAAATACCCTGCAGGAAGAATGTCTGCCCCCTCTGAACATTCACCTTCAAGATGTTATAGTTAAGGCTGGGACTAGGTCAAGGAGGGAAATGAGCTGCACTTTAAACCTCTGTACCCTCCAGCTATTTGTGTTCGGTTAGTCACCCACAGCTAATGTTTCTCCTTTTATCTCTATTATGACAGACCCGAGCTACACAAGATGTACCATTTGTAGAAACAGCTCTTTGGGGCATGAGGAGGTCCATGAGAACCTCCTTCAAGATGTATCCACTTGACACAGTCTGTGGTGGTGTGGTGGTGCTGATGGCAGAGGCTCTCAGTCACTGCTTACACTGACAGCCACGCAGTCATGGCAACAGAAGGCAATGTTCAGAGCAGAGAATGGTCTGGATAATGACCCTTTAAAATTATTTTTTTCCAACAGTGCTCTTAAGAGCAGATTTGACAGTGCCACACAGATCACCAGTTCCCAACAAGTTGGCAGGACAAATAGGAAAGAGGAGATCTGGAGCAGAGAACAATCACATCGTAAACACTGTTGGTCTTCTCATTGTAGTCTGAGAAGTTTACCCCAAGCTTCCATGCATTTATGCTGCGATTTGTACATGTCAGAGGAGCAGGAAGAGTGTTGGGCTGAGGGGAAGACAGCCAGGAAGTGAGAGGGAGAAAGGAAGAAGTGACTGGGTTGGAAGATC
The DNA here is from genome assembly GCA_013400655.1 of Mystacornis crossleyi. NCBI lineage: Eukaryota > Metazoa > Chordata > Aves > Passeriformes > Timaliidae > Mystacornis > Mystacornis crossleyi. The sequence continues at coordinate 20,244 of VYZQ01014335.1, read as the reverse complement.
AAGAGGAAAGAGAAGAACATGGTAGCAATGAAGAAGGCTGGAAACTAGCTGGTTTAATATTGGGGTGGGAAAGGAGACATTCACCAGTGACCAGTCAGTTCTGACAACACCTTTTGATGGTATAGACTAACTATGAGAATGGCTCTTAAAGAAATAACTCATCTCCACCTGTATACAGAGATACAGTCAGAGGTCACCTTTAAGTGTATGGGATCCTTTGTTCTGCTCAGGGGCTTTCTGAAGTAATATATCAGTTCTAGGATTAAGGATCCCTGTTCCATGTCAACGTGGGTCTTTATTTTGCTATTAGTCCTGTGTGTATGCAGATGGGTGATGGATGGTAGCTCCCTGGGAGGAAGCTGAGATGGTTTACTCCTTTGGAATCTGCAGCAATCCCCAAGTAATGCTCCCAGAAACAAAAAGATACTAGACTTTAACAGATGTAACACTCTCCAGTGTCGGAATTATGTCCTAAGTCCCTATGATTTCATAGTTGCACTTCTCAGAGTTAGAGTCTCATAGCCAACAGCTCCTCCCAAAATTCAGATCCAGAGCCCAAAGCTATTGGATAAACCAGTTTTACCTTCGCAAGGATGCAGGGCTGTGTTGTATTTCTGTGTTTGGTATTCAGAGGAGCAGAAGAAACACTTCAGCCCATTACCTGACACAGCATCCGGGGACAGGTTCCTGCTGTCCTGGAGGTTGTGGAGCTCACCCATAACAGCTCCCCATCTGGGCAAAGTTTGGATTTTATGCGTGCACCCAGTGAGGAAGGAAAGCTGCATCAAAAAGCTGCAGCCAAAACCAGAAGAGATATGAAGCCACAGCAGCATGGACACCTCACAGATAATTATAATGGGATGAGGTATAGAGGAAAAAAGTGTCAACTATTTCTCAGAAACTGGTAAACAATTTTTAACATCTAATAAAGCAAAAGCAAACCCATTTACTCTTCCCTCTGACACACTAATGTGTGAGCTTATATTCTCTATCTGGCCAATGAAGATATTACCAGTGTGTGGAAAATTAAAGAGCAGCACTTCCCTCTAAAGAGAACATAAAAACAATATAAAAGGTAGAATACACATATATGAAATTCATAAATATTGCAATAAAGGGCTTGAGATAGGTATATCAGAAGAAATCAAGCAAGAAGCTCTTAAAAAAAGAGACTCATAAGAAGAAGGAGGAAAAAAAATGTCTGGCATTGGCTGAGAAAATATCCTGGTTTAAAATAAATTGGAAAAAGAAATTAATATTTTTTAAGGGAAAAATGCACACTATGGAAGGAAAAGGGGTAAAAAGAGCAGTAATATAGTTTATTTTGAAATAAATTCCTTTGGGAACAAGCCTAATGGAGGTGGTTTGTGAAAGACTTTATTTTCATGCTAACAGGAAGCAGAGAAATACTAAAAGCAAATACATAAAATAATGTTCAGGAGTAAAGATGATAGTTACAATTATGATTCTTTTATCTTTATAGACTTTCAAAATCCCTCATTCCTCCAACCCTTTGACCTGATTAACTCTGAAGTGCATAGCTGTTTGAGGTTTGGGGGTGTTTTTTTATACTCAATGCTATTACAATTTAGTGCAAGTACATGCCAGTGCTGTGAATGCCCACTGCTGGTAGCTCTAACTGTAGTACTGTGTAACATTAAAAATGGACTTATCTCCCACTTGGAACTTAAATTCTCAATGTCCTGGTTTGGACAGGTGTCTGCGAAGGAAGGCAGGAGTCCCCCTTCCACCCCGGAATGGAAAAATGTAACTCCCTTCCTCCCGAACTATTATAATTTTGGAAATGAGGGGCTTTCAGGCAAATATATCAGNGACCAAAAAAAGGACAATTGGGCCCCTCCCTTGTGGCTGGCTAGGTCCTTTGTTTTTCTTAAGTACCCCAGCAATCGCCCCTTAACATGGGAAAAATTCCTTTGAGAGGAGAAGAAAAGAACACATACACACACAAAAAGAAAACCTCCTCAACCCCCAACACTCAACCTGCTGGTCATTTCATGCACCTTGTAAGAGCCGAATTCCTTGGGATTACTTCTGAGTTTGAACACATTTTGTTCAAAGAAGGTTTTAGTTTGAGAGCATCTCTGAAAGTCCACTTTACAGGGTCAAAAGAATGAATATTCTCAGCTGAGTCCAGCTAGAGATTCCCTCCCTGTCAGTGGAACAAACTATTCCTGCACTAGGATATGAATACAAAACTTCCTTTCAGTCAGGAAGCCTCACAGTTTTCTGTCTGAGCTGAACACTGAACCAGGAACCTGAAAAGAACCTAAACTCTCCCAGTGACTGGAACATCCTGATGTAATGATTCAACACAGTCTCAGCTTCCATGACAGCTTAGTAAGGTGGGTGCTATAGGTTATTTTGAGGTGTGATAGAAAAATGTGCACTCCTTTGTTCACCTCTGTGACACTGTCCCCCTTATTCACTTTAAAGTAGGAACCACTGCTGCAAGAAAATTTGTACAGTGAGTGGAAAACCACCTTTCCACCAGATATGTAGCAAAGATAAGTAAGGGGTGTCAAATTAACATTTTCAGTACATTCTCCTCCCTGATCTTTTAGATTTTTATGAAAATGAGAATGGAGGGGGGAAAGAGTAATTTCTCTTGAGGTTTGTTCTTTTCATTTCTTTTGGAGTTGTGTTTTTTGAAAGTGCATTCACACTTGCTCACAAAGGCAGTTTTATCTTTAAAAGTGTTTCAGATGACAACTCTTTTGATTGTGTTATTGCATAGTAAACCTAAAAAAAAACTAAGAGAAGCAGAATTTCTTCTTGCTCTGCATTTACTTTATGTCTTTTGATCTTGTCTCTGTCCTGGTGATATTACTCTGAAACCTGTGGTAAAATGCCAGGGTGAGAAAAAAGCTTAGCTCTTTGAAATGATTGTGGTCAAATTTGTGTTACACCCTCCATGATCTGATAACGACTAATCTAACATGTAAACCTTTGAAGAGACATATACATTCAGGTAATCCATTTATTTACAGACTTGAACAAATATTGACAGAAGCAACTTCATACCTGTGGGTAATGACCTACCACAGTGATTACAGATCACAGCCCTAACTAGAACTTGTGCATGAAAACACTGGATGTATAGAGCTTGGCTCCATTTCTCCTGCAGTATAATGTGCTTTTTTCTTTCGCATTAAAATTGATCAAGACAAAAGAATGACACTGATCTTCCTGGGTCAGGTGTCAAAAGCTACTTCTGAATGCTGCTTTCTAATGGTGTTTGCTACGAAACGGTGTAACCTCAGGTGGAACTATGATATGTGTTCCAGTCAGATTCTAGGTGGGCTGAATGATGTTCTGGGGGTGTCTCTCTTCACTCTCCATAGAGGTGGACCATGAAACTCGGTGCTGGATTTAAGACACCCAGTTAATTGCATTTCACACTCTAAGTTTTTCACCTCCCTGGATTCCATTTTGGCCAGGATGCTACAGGCTAAGTGTGAGAGGTTTTGTTAGATCCATGTAAACCAGCATGCATGAGAATACCCACCTGAAAACTGCTTTTTGGAGAATAACCCGTCCTGTTTTATAGATGCTAGATATTATGTGCTGTCTATAGTAGAGTTATACTACACTGTAAAATTACTATTACTGCATTTTTGCTATATAGAGAAGTTCAAAAATGTAGCAGTAATATTTTTACAATAGCAATGGTCTGAAGGTATTTGTAATATTAATCTTCTGGGTAATGACCTTAAAAACAGACATAAGTATAAAAATTCTTAGGTTTAACAGGTTACACTTCAGCTGGTAGCAGTTTGGATACTTCCAGGTACCTAAATTGCATAAAATATCACCCTGCTTTCAATCTGACTTCTCATTCCAGAGTTCTATCCCCCAAAATAGATGTTGAGTCTGAGATAGACCATATCATCATGGTTCAACACAGGAAAAGAAAGGGAAACTCTTTTGTTATTTTTAGAAGAGAAACTGCCCTCTTACATGTTCACCAAGTACTCCTCCCTCAGTACATTTTGCGTGCCTGCTTGATCAGGAACCACAGGCTTTAGTGGATCTGACTCTCCAAAGAGTGTATTTTGTAGGTGTGATGCCAATGTGCAGCCGTGCACACCTCAAAGCAAGGGCATTCTTGGTATATTCTGATCAATACAAGGGTTGCTACTGGAAGAACTGGTCAGGAATATTACACCAGGATAAATTTGCTATAAAGATCTTTCTAGTCACCAGTCAGCTCCAAAATAGAACCGTGTCTCCACCTGTATCTCTTCCCCCCACCAAAAGAAGCAGCTCTCCATCTACTTCCTTGGAAGGCTCACTTTTGGCCTGCAAAGGACCTTAATGTCAAAACCAGTAAGCAAAGACACTGCAGGTTGACTTCCTCCCCTTTATATTTTCTCCTTCTTTTTAATCCAGATTTTGGGTGAACATTTCCTCCAGGTACATAATACCCTTTACTTTTCCTTTTAAAAATAGGGAAGGTATGTGCAGTTTTAATACATCTCTAATTATATTCCATAGCTTGCTGAAGCAAAGCTAAAATTACAACTTTCATGATAACAGTGAATCAATTTTTCTACCCTGTGCAAGGTGGATATGAAGGTGGATAATGTCCTCCCAGTGCCATTGACTCAGGGTTGCTAAAGGAAGTCTTGTGAAGGAAAGTCTTCTCTTATCACTTGGCATTTCTGACTTGCTAATCTGATTTCAAAGAAAAATTGTTTATAGGAGTTCCTGGTTCAGATCCTCCTCCTTGCTAAAGTTGATGTCAAAGCATGTGCAACAGTAACTGGATGAGCAAGTCAAGCTTGTTGAGTTCATATCCAGAAATGCTAACAATTTACTGATTTAGCAGCTCTCAGATGCCGGGTAATAACCAGAGAAATAGGAACCCATTCAAAGTTATTGGGACAGACAATCTGATTTCTTCCTATGCTGGTGCCAAAACCCAAGTCTGGATGATGTCCCAACTCAACAAATCTCTGGGTCAGTTAATTTATTTATTTGATGTCCCTGGCTACATGAGCTAATAAACAACCAGCCTGCATGTTCTCCCTATTCAAACCCTCCCTTTACTTCCAATTGGTACCTACATGATTTTACTACCCACCCTGTGTCTCTTGCAGCATAGTCTGACCAAGCAGGTGCTATGGTGAACGAGGAATTCCACTCAGGCTACTTTCTGTCTGCCCATTCAGCCCCTTCCAGATAGCAAGTACGGGAGTATCAGCAGTGAAAGGCTGCACTCAGACACATCATAGTAGCTTGGTGAAATCACGGGAGTGGGCACAAGCTACATGGTACCCTTTGCATGATCAAATGACAGAGAAGGTGCTGAACCCACCACACACTGATCAGAATTGTTTGCATTTTCCAAATGTTCTCCTTGTGCCCCAAATCAAGCTTCCAGTTCAGGTTTTAAAAGTCTGTATTCCTGACAACATATAAAATGTATTAGAGGAACTGTGGTCACAAAAAAAAAAAAAAGGAAGAAGACAGAAGTTTCCATATGTTTTCTGTTTTCTATACATATCTTTTAACCAGCTGTATAAAGTCATCTCTCTGAAGTGCTGACTCAACTTGTTCAAGTATTGACTTGGTGAAGTCAGTAATAAGAGCCCTTAGTCCTAAGTAGCAACGGCTTAGTCCTTAGTAGACTTAGTCCTAAGTAGCAAAGGCTTCTCTCTCATGATGTTTTTAGGGACTCTATTGGTGATCCACATGGGTACGCCCACCAACAGAAAGCACCCATCACTCCAGGTTCGCAGGGAGGTGGACATGTTTTGGGAGACCACAAGATTCAATTCTGCATGGCTGGTGTCAGCACTCAGACCCCATGGGGTCGGTTGTTCAGCCTGCCTGCACCCATGGCCAGTGGCAAACCAACATTCCTCAATGGTAACATGGACTGTACGTCAGTTCTCTGGGGGGAAAAAAAAAAAGAAAGGTGTCCACAGAGGTGGGCCACTTGCATCCTGTTGGCACAGTCCACATTCAAGGTTATTCCTATTTGGCTCCATTCCCTTGAAGAGATGAGGAACAGCTGTGCAGGAAGTAAGTGATAGCCACATCACCTAATGCTTAACGTACAAACAAGGGGTGAGCTGCACAGCCTTGATAAAGGCAGGCATGGTAGTGCTGGAGTCGATTTACAGCACCTGCATGACCCCATAACCCAAATAAGGCCTGCCACAACTGGTGGACAGGCTGGAGACATCGCATAGCTGGGATCTGATCTCCACAGCAGCCAAGATTGCAGAGGTTTGTGAATGAAAACTCAAAACACCCATCTCTTAGGCAGCCGCCCTGCAGATTAAAAAATAAAAGGGGACTGTTCTTGTCTGAAAACAGAGGTATTCCAGTTTTCTACCAAAATATTAAAATATTTAACTTAACTTGATTTTCATTATAAAAAGTTTTTAAGTCCTTTTCCACTGATTAGTCTTAAAGAATTACATATGGGGATGTTTATTGATTTTTCCATTTGCTGCTTATCAAAGACTGGAACACTGACTTTTATAATTTTATTGGTATAAGAGAAGGGAAAAGGTATTGCTTGTCAGCTTGCTTTTTGTGAATATTTATAATTTCATTTTACAAGTCTTGTTGATGTAGATGCAATTTAACTATGTTTTCATGGGATAAATATAAAAGACCATGGATAATATTGTAGCTCTGTCAGGGGCTACGGAAGTTTTCCAGACTGTACAAGAAATGGGCTTGTACTTGTGATGAGAATTAAAGGTCAGCAAATGTGAGCCATTGATGTATCTGCCCAACTCAAAGGGGATTTCAAAGCCCATGGAAACTCACTGTTTCATGAACAGAGCAAATGTCTCACTCATGAGACATGAGTGACTCTCTGTCATGAACTCATGGTCTCACTGAACTTATGTTCCTCAGCATTTTATCTTCTTGCATCTGGCAGCAATGGGTACTCCCAGGCACAGCCTGATTTTGGACGTCCTTCTTTAGACTCCAGATGTAGAATTTAGTTGCCTGAACACAGAGCAAATGAAAAAGACTTGTGCCCCTTTAAATGTTCTGGGATACCTGAGTGTCATGAACAGAGAATTTGTGTCTTTCTGCATGCACAGACAGTGCCAGATACTTGCAAAAGACACTGTGTGCCTGTGTTCTTGCAGCTGTATCCCCACAGAATAGCAGGATGCCAAGTTTGATGCTGTAAATACTCCCCAGGAGGAGCTTGATTCCTTGCAATAACTTCAAAGGGAATATGGTCCTTTACCCCAGATGTCTGTGTTGAACTCTGAAGCTGACTTTTGTGACCTTCACTGCTGCTGCAGAACAGGCCAGCTGGGAGAAGGCAGCAAGTCTAGAGCCTCGTGATGGCTACAACTGTGCAACTGAGCCAGGCACAACACTGCTGAGGCCTTCAGCAATGGTTTTACCACTACAAGGGTTATTTACACAGGCGTCTGGTCAGGCAATGAGCTTGGAATTTACCTAAAAATCTCCAAAACCACACCCATTGCTTTCCTGCTGGCACAAAGATGCTATCAAAAAAATCTGTGGGTTGAGTACCTCTCCAGAGGGCTCTTCTGCATACAGCTTGAATAACTTACCTAAAACACCTAGCAGCATTCACCTACTTGCAAACCTGGGAATTAGGTCATTCTACGTGACTATACAGAGCTGCCTTTCTGGAAGGAAATGTTGTGGTTTGATGGCAGTTGTCTAATAGGAAGCCACTGAACTGCAGCACAGGTTGAACAGTACTCCACAGCATTTAGGACATGGTGAGTTGCAGACAGTGGAGCTAAGGCTTGGCGTTGCCTCGGTGTTGGTAGAAATAAGACTTTACATTTCAATATTAATTGTCTAAGCTATTCACTATCTGCCCTTCATTACCAGGACAAACCCGTGTAACCAGAAATTATCCAATTCTCATTTGGAAAGCACACTCTGTATTTATTATCTCATATACACCAACTAAGTAAAATAATCTTTAAAATTTATTACTACATTGGTCTTTAGTAGACAAAGTTACTTTGGTACAATGAACTCCTGTGCATATGGATATGTCATGAAACAAAGAATCGATTTCCAGCTTTGCTTAAGTGCCTTTGTAAGGACAGTGGAGCTTTCAAATCTAAGAAGCAACATTCAAATTAAACTTTCATCTTCTTAGCTGAATAACCCCTTTTTTTTTAATTGCACATAATCTTTTTAATCAATACTATCAATGCTCATTTGAGCAGTGCTCTACAACTTCATCTCTTGAAGGCACCATGCATAGAATGGGTCTAACGGCAGTAAGGTGATAGTTGGGATTTTTTCCTGTCTAGGAGGGTAGAAATTTGTTCAGTGTTACCTTAAGCTGTTCAAACTCACTGGCAGGAACACCTTTGCTTAGGGTTTCTCCTTCTCCCAAGACTATTTAGATTCTCTGATAATACAATTATGGATCTGAGGCACCTATGTTAGGTGTGAATGCTTGCTTTGCAGCCTGTTGGCTCCCACAGTATGGGATGGTCTTTTGCAGTTTTCCACCTTACTTGTAGCTAAAGCTTCACACCATTTTGTAAGGTACACTGGAAGGATTTTTTTTCTTGTAAAATTTTAATAGACACGATTTGTTTAATCCTTAAGATTTATTAATTTCCCATGTGAGATTATGCTTTCTGTTCTTCTGGTCATTCTTGTTGTAATACTGCTTGGAAGCATTTTCCAGCTACAGTGGCTCTTTTGTTGCTATCAGAATGAAGTAATTTCTCCATCAGACATAATGTTTAATGCCATTTCTGGCATAGGACAAAACACTGCACTTGATGCAGCTGACCAGAGTATTGTGTTAAGTAACTACGAGAAAAGAAAGATGGCAGAAGCCACAGGCTCAGCATGCCTGGTAAACCAAACACTGATGGTTTGTAACGGGACCCTGAAGCTGAGTCTGTGTGTGCTCTGTGTGCCAGGGACGCTGGACATTGAAAGCCAGCACACCTTAACAACAAACTGGGCACTTCTGCCCTCCAGGCTGAAACTCAAACCTGAAGGATGAGTGTCGAACTACCATCACCAATGCATTAGCCACTGGTAAATTGGATTTAGTAATCCCTGTGGGATCACCCTTCCAGCTTTAGATATTCTATTAAAAAAAAAGCCCTTTCTTTCTGCTTTCTACATTTGATTAATTCTATGTTTAAAAGCATTATTAGCAACTTAAAAATGAAACAACATATTTCTAATATGTCCACAAGATGCTTTGATCAGCTTAACAGTTTTTGGTTTGGTTTAAAAATTAATTTCAGAAACAAAATTTTTTCCAGCTGATCTCATGGTCAGCTCTTTTAATACAGTTTATTGTTTTCTGGGTCTTAAAGCATTAGCAACAGGATGAGGGCACTAGTATGGAAGGAGTTTTTAGGAATAGACTGCTAGGATTCTCCTGAGTTAGCCAAATTCCTTGGGTTTGTTTATGGATTGATTTTCTCTTAATTTATAGGAAAAGAAGG
>VYZQ01014333.1:35594-117287 GCA_013400655.1 Mystacornis crossleyi | reverse complement strand
TATAGAGATTTATTCTTCTCAAAGTCTCCAAAATACACTCAGAGCTTGACATGTAAGATGATGACAATAATAAACATCAAAAACTCTCCCTCAAAAAGCAGTACAGACTAGCTCCATTTGCAGAATGAGGGGATGAATCAAGCCTCCCTCATTATTTCTGGGAGATTTGTCACACCTATTTCCATTAAAAGAACACTAGAATATGAAAATGAGCCTACTGAGTCACATCAAGAGCCTCTCCTGCCCTGTATCCTGCTTTCTACACAAATGGATGCCTAGGGAAGAGTAGCAATAAAACAGACTCCAGAACACAACACAGTATCACTGCTACTGATGTACTGCATCTGAAGACAAATCTTTGCTTAGTTCCTTTCTCACTGAGCATTGCCATTTACATTTAATCTTATATTTTCTTCCAGTTTCTACAGTTTAACAGCTTTTCACTTTAGCAAACTGTAAATTGTTTTAAGAAATTAAGTTCCTACAACAACAAAAGTGCATTTTTATCATCAGCAAAGCAGACTTGACACTGGAAGAAACCAAGAACTTTGTAAACACAAACTGAACTCCACAGCATTGTGAGATAATATGCATCTATAAAATGCAGTTTTCCAATTTTCTCTCTTTTGTCTCACTCAGAGAAATGTTCACTTACAGAATGTTTTAGTAACAAGTTCATGGAAGCCCTGTTACAACAAGAGGCTTCCAAAGGTACGTGCTAGTTCTCGTACCTGGTGCTCAGCCAGCAGATGGGGCTATTAAAGTCACAGGAATGAAAGAGAGAAACAGTGTAATTTGCAAAATTAATGAAAGTCTCTAAGTACTAAAGGTCAGAATAAAGTATACTTTACAGCTTAGAAGAGATCTGAATTCTCTTCAATGGTACAATAATTTACTGTACTTTTTCCCAAATGTACATGTGCTGGAGAGTGAACCAAAGTTATTGCACAGATTAATTTCTTTCGTATGAGTGGAATTTTATTGCAAGTGATGAGGCCCACTTACATCAATGCGACACTTTTCAAGTAAGATCTAAAAAAAAAAAAAACCAAACCCAAAACGTGTCATAAATGCACACCAAGTACTAAATCAGCATAATTTCAGTGTTTTGAATTGCCATGGGAATAGCTGAGTTCCCATCAAGTTAAGTCTTGCAGAGGTAGCAGTCATGCTTCTCTTTTCCTAATGGTGCTACCATCACTCCCTTCCCTGTTGACTATTGTTCAGGTATAATTATAATGTGCCTGCAGAAATCCCATTAAATGTCTAGCTTTTGTTTGTAAATTATATGTATCGTAACGTTTATGAACTGATTTGCGTGTTAAAAATTCACAGAAGAATTCCAAGTGAAGAGCCTTAGAGTATTATTTTTCAGTAAATGAAAGTAGCATGTCAGTATTTTAAAATGGAAATTTGGGCCCTTTTCTCCAGCTCAACAGAACCTGCCTTTCAAATATTACAAAGGACAACCGGGCATTGCCTAAAGGCTGCCTGTTTGCAAGCAGCACAACCAGTGAGTAATTTTTTTATTAAGGGCACAGCAAACATCATTCAGCTGTACACTTTCCCAAATCTAAACCCAAAGATGCTGTCGAGGATCTTAAATTCTTGAATTGCTCCTCCTCCTATCACAATATATTGCTAGAGTACACTTTTTTATCAAAATTTATCTGAAAAGTGATATAAGCAGAAAGAAGTTTCTTGTTTAAAAATAAATTTCATCTGCTCAGGGATCTGAACTCGCATAGGATGCTGAAGAAAAGCATTAAAAAGAAAGCAGCCAAGGAGAAATGAAGGGATGTATTTCATAAAGTATGAGGTCACCCTGCTGTCTCAGCAATCTCGTCTGTCTCTTTTTATCACTGTACTTAGGTATTACTTTTCCACAAATTTTATGTCTGGAAGGTTAGGATTAATACTTGCTGAAGGGTGTAGAGTCCACCAAACATTCAGCCTGCCCAGCTGCACAGTAGTCTGCAGCTGAGATTTGTACTTTTATAAAATTTAAGCTATCAAAACTGTTACCTGGTTTCTTAAAGGGCGAGGAATACACATGAGAATTTTAAACACTGCATCTAACGTCTCTCCCTCACGTGAGTTTCAAAGCAGTTGGCTTTTATGCATCAGTTAGTTTTTGTATATTGAGATGGAGAATTACATCCAATAACTCTGGAATTAGCACATTATTAGACATAAGACCAAACCCTGGCTATTCTGTAGTGCTCTAAATTTTACCTCACTCTAGAGCTGAGAAACATGGAAATGCTAGCGCTGGTACATCAAAGCATTGGAAAAATTTAATCAACGGCACCTTCAAGCTATTATGCATATCAAGTGGCAAGATAAAATCATGAATAACAAAGTTCTGCAAAGTGGTTGCACAAACAGTGTTGAAGCAATCTTATAAAAGCGTATTTCTGCTGGACTGGACATGTCCTTTGCATGGAGGACACCAAGCTCCCAAAGGAAAGAACGTGTACTAAACTTTTAATGTGTGAAAGATCAAGAGACTGACTGAGGCAGAGTAAGAAGATGCCCTGGAAAAAGAGAGAAATTACCCTCACCCATTGTGACACAGGCAGCAACACATGTGGCAAACAAAACGCGTTGGCGAGACCCATTAACATCTGCTGCAGAAAGCTTGGAAGAAAGACGTGCAAGCCAAGAGGAGAAGAGGGTAACTGGCAGGCAGAGAGAGTGTGAGAGTGGGAGCACGTGCAGGGAAACTGCAGAAGCAGCCAGGAGAAACGATCCCAACATACGGAAGTTGATGTCACACAAACTCGTGCTTCTTTCGTCTTCAGAACAACAGGCACCAACCGACGATGACAAATTCACGTTGGGACCTTCATGCCAACCCTTAATCTGTGGTGCAGCAGCTGCTGTTGTTCTTGGAGCTAGACAGAGTCTTGCCTAAACAGCAGTAACCTAAAAGAGTGTGTTCACTTCAGCTCCATTAAAAAATGTGGGTGGGGTGAAATACATGGGAAAGAAGCAATCATGAAAGCGATCCATAAGGAAGTTCATTTCATGCTTCTAAAAGGGTTTGGCAATAAGCAATGGGGGATTTTTTGATTAGGGAAAGGTCCTTGTACCAAAGAAAAAAGAGAGAGACCATTTATTACAGTAGATTTGACAGAGAAAGGATTCCAAGGCATCCATTTTTATAAAAGAAATCACCTAATTTTTGTATTTTCTCCTCTTCCCCTGGCAATGTCTGCTCCAAGTCTTTGTTACTGAGTTTAGGAGACTCTTACTTTCACAGGAGACATGAAAGAAGGACATTAAGTTCACGTCACATCTGTGAACATGTTGCCATGTCAACAGGCAGTACTTTGTGGCTTAATTATTGATTGACTCATGTTCCTTTAGGACATAACACAAGCAATAACAGCACACTGAGCAGCTTCTCTAACTTAGATATCTCTTTATGCCACGTAAGAGGTGTGGCACCTTCAGCCTAGGCATGGGTAAGGTCTATACTGGAGCTTTAACACAAGACCCTACCACAGCCACCTTGCATAAAGAATACGGTGGTCTCAAACATACATAATTATATTAATCACATCCATAAGGAACTGGGATTTGAGCCTTTGTCCTTTAGATAAAAATGTGGCATGTACAACTCCAGCTAAAGAAGAGCTTTTTTAGGTAATGCATGGATTAGTTCCTACAATCACTCAGTCATTCAACAAGTCAGATATAGCAACCAGAACAAGTTATTTCCAGGCATAAACTGTGAAGTAAGAGAAGGTAAAAGTTACAGTGCATTATGTAATCCATGGCAGCTATTCATGCACACATTGTTTTCCTGTGGGGGGTACAAGGTTGATTAGCCCACTTTCATTGACCATCAAACTACCTAATGTTACCTTATGTTTACCAAGATGTAAATATATATAGCACATATGCCCTAATTATTAAGCATGCAGTATGAAATACTACAAACTACCATCCTAACTTGCCTCACAGAAATTTGTTCCTACAGCTACATTCCAGTTGTGTCTATATGCACAAAGCAAGGGACTATGAACAGGCAGAGAGGAGCACTGAGGAGTTCCAAGAACTCTCAGTAAAGTTTGAGAGAGATAAGCAGAATGGGAAGAGAGACGAGATATTTTTAAGATGAAGTATCTCAATCTGTTCCATTTCACAGCTGGGTAGATCAGTGTTATCTATGCTGGAGTCTTACGAAGTCTCCTTTGCAAGAGTAAATTCAGATCCTGTACTGGAAGCGTAGTCAGGCAGGATTCCTAGGAACTCAAAAACAAAGCAGAAGCATAGGGTCTTGGTTTTTTGAAAGAGGGTATTTGAACGAGGGAAAAGACATGTAGGAATGCAAGATGCATTTCTAATCTAAAAAGAGAATTTTTTTTTTACAGTATAGGTAGTTCCTTTGAAAATTTCATCTGCGACTTACAGTTGTAAGCTTAGTATCCTGGGAAGTGGATGCACAGAAAGAGGTGGGCAGCATCTCGGAACATCTTTTTGATGTGTGTGGTCATGCTCACATCTTGCTAAGCTCAGTATTTCAAACCCAAGCTGTAGACACAGTGGTGCTCACACTCAATTTGTCACTGCCGTACCATTATGTATATGCTGTGGGCCAAAATAAGTGCTCCTTTCTGCTTAGTTCTTTTTCTGTAACATACAGAAACAATTAAGATATGGCTTGTATTTAGAAAGCTGTATTTGAACTAAGCAAATTTTAATTAGGAATGTTGCACCATTTTTTAAAGGGTTTTTTTAAATACATCATGGAGAGACAACTTTTATATGTTCTTCAAAGTAATTTTGTATATAAAGTATATAAGTATATAAAACTGTATTTCTCACAGATGCATAAGTTAGGCTAAGAAACGCACTTTTACAATAAACTTTAAACTTCTTTTCTAATTAGACTGTGCATTTATTTGGAGATGCATTTCACATTTGTTGACCTGGAAATATTTGCTTTTCAGCACTTCACCGTTTTTTGGAATTTGCCATTGTTTCCTGCGAAGTATCATCTCCCAATCAGAAATCCCATCTCATGACTAAGAAAACACAGTCACTCATCGGATCTACCGATTTTCCTCTGTGGCTTGGATCAAGCTTGCCCAGGCCTCAGAACCTCCTCTGTGTCATCAGGAAAACAACACTTGCCTTCTGCTTTCGTTCCACGGTGTCTAGAAGGGTGCTGAGACAGTCTCAAAAAATACAGTGTTCTGTGAACTGGGATTACAAACTGTGTTACAGTTTCTTAGTGCAGTAAATGAATAATAATGAGCCTGTTTTAGTTTCAGAAGCATACATCCATCCAAGCCATTTATGTAAGTAAGTTAACTTGATACACAGAAGTCCTGCAGCCTTACAAATTCTACTTCCCCCCATCTGTAAAAATGACACTTCTAGCTCCTCATGGCTCTTGCTTAAAGCTACTTTTCAATTTAATGAGCAAACTTTTCTCTTGCCCCTTCACTCCCCTCTCTTTAAGCATTAATCTCTTGGGTAAAGCATTGTCAAATGACTCCTGAAAATCTAAAAATACAATGTCCATGCTACACCCTATCTTGGCAGTGTTATCTTCAAAGAGTTCCAGAAGGCTAGTGAAGCATGACTTTTTTTTTTTTCCCTAAACCATGTGTATACAACTAATCAGGCTGAAGGATGCTTTTACAAGATACTCCTTTCCCCTAATCTGTTAAAATTCTTTCAAATGTCATTCCTACAGATGAAATTAGCCTAACTGCTCTAATTCCACATGGTAAGATCTTTATTAAGGAAAGCCCAAAGTGAAAGAAAATAATGATAGAGAAGAGCATAATAATTTGCGAGGGCTTGACACACACTGCTCGTGGAGCTGTAATAGTCAGAAAAGTCCTCATTTGCCTCAGAAAGTGTTACCTGAGTTATCATGCCATGATGACTCAAACCTTCTTTTGTCTTTTTAAACACGGGAGTTACAATGACTCCTGGCCACCTTTAAAGCAGCCCTCTGACTGTCCGGGCAGAGAGGAGCCCACAAGGAGTCTCAGCTGTTTTACATAACCTGAAGAAGGCAATATTCCAGAATACTCTTTTTTGCTACAGTTGTTACAGAGACAGCCACCAGAAAGGAAAAGGGCCACAGACCCACTCCCCACAGAACTAAACAGCAGAGTCAGCAGCTTAAATGTAAAATGCCTTCTGCTACATCCTCCGGGTTGATACACCACTAACATTACCCAAATCAAATTAATATCCTTGAAAAGCTTATATTCATACACCTTAATGAAAAGTACCATTCATTCATACTTTCTTGTTATGTCATCTTCTTTCTGCATATTATATGGTCACTGTATGATGCAGTATTCCATCTGCCAGCCACGGAATGACAAACCAAGAATTTGTGTTCCTGCAATTCCAACTTCACTATTGCCACTCACATTAATGGCCCCACCAAGAGGAGAATCTCTCAGCTGGCACAAGACAGAGACTGTAGCTGGCATGGCCTTTCTAATGAATGATAGCATAGCCTGACATGTTCACTCCTCAACAGAGGTACAAGAGGAAACGACATGAACCAGAAGTGAAACAGAACCAAATCATTTTCAGCAGTATGATTAGATTGCTTATTTCTTTACAGCTGGACATATATCCTTCTTATCTACTCACTGTGCTGAGCCAAAATGCCAAAAGCATAAAACATAGCAGTATGAGGTCACTGTGGCATTAGTCAATTTTTTTACTAAAGAAAAAGAAAGACATGCTGTTCATTCTATTGAATTTATATACTGACACATGATAAAAACCCAACCTCGACCAAAGATTCATGCAGGGAGACTCTTCAGTGGCCCAACAAAAATGTGCAGCTGGCACAGATCATATGATTTTTCCCCTAGTGGTTAGAACTGTGATTACTCTTAAATGTATCTTCCAAAGATTCTAGAATGCAAATAATTTACAAGCGTTGCTTACCAAATGCTATAGCTAAAGTTTATTATAAAGTTACAATACAGTAATTATGACATGACAAGGCTAACTTGATTCCCAGCAGAACTACCCCTGTACCTTCTATTCTCCTGATAAGTACAACTCTTCCTTTTTCTACAGCAGTTCTAAACAAATCATGGATAAATGTTGCTTCACCCATATGTAGTATGCAATAGCATCTGAGTGACTATAATTGAGTGAAATCATCACAGCTAGAGAACAGGAAATAACATAAGGGTGAAGGGAGTCAGAAAATAATCTGTTCTGGGGTCCAGAAGGTCTCCTTGGCTGCTGGGGTCTGCAGTGGCCGTGTATGAATGAATTAAACACAGAGTGAGCATAAAAAGTGATGCTCTTGAAGTTGAATAATACAAGCCAATGAAACCTCTGGCCTTAGGTTTTACATATCTACGTGTTTTTACTTCAAAAAAGTAATTAAATTAAAAGCTCAAAGACGCCCCAAAATAAAGAACACTTTATCCAGGATTATATTTAGCATTGTGTAATTTGAATCTCTACATGACTGAAAAAAGTTCCAAGTGATTATTGATGAAACTTTGTGTGAGTATAGTTCTGCACATTTCTTCCTCAGCCAAATATAAAAATGAACCATGAAGTTTGGTTATTTATCTGATATTGAGTGTTATGTTCAGCACTCCACTAGGCCCAGCTGTGCTCTCAAATACTTTAAAATGGGCTTTCTTTGGCTTATCAATTTACTGATTTAGCAGTCAATTTGTTTACTTGTGCATGTCTGTAGGTGTATGACCATGTTATATCAACAGCTGTAACTGTTGCCCGTGGATATTTTCTTGGACAAAATGGATGACTCAATGCCTCCTTCACATGAATTCGAGGTGTGGTCACCTACTTGAGTGTGTTCCTGTCTGGAAGAGCAACCTCGCATGACGTGCAGCATGAAGGAACAACGTGTATAATGCTTTTGCTCTTTCTGACCATTCTTTCACATTCCAAATATTCATGGTGTCCTATACCAGCTACTTCTAAGAATGTCAGCTAAGAAGTGATAATTTTTAAGGAATACAATTTACTCACAGTTTTGCTTAGGAAAAAATTCCCCCTTCAGTGTCGTTCTTTCTGCTTGGTAATCCAGACTGAACTCGGCACACCAGAAGTGTCTGGCTTCTTTTCCAGCTGCCCTAGAAAAGGTACGGAGATGTCACCCTCCTCACAATGAATGACAAATTGGAATTATCCCAGTAGGATGACCCAATATAGAGATCCTGGTAGCACGATCCAATATACTGAGCCAAATACCTTAAGGTGAGCAATAATAAAAAAGGCCTGGGTTTTGTTTGCTTGCTTGCTTTCTTTTTTTTTTTTTTTTCTTTTCCAGAAATCCATTCTGAACAGTCAACAGTGAGCTACAGGAAAACAAAAGGCAATTTAATACAATTTTTCTGGAAACCTTCAAAGAAACAGTTTCCAAGACTAGTCTGGAACTCTGAGTGTCCTGTCCTAACCACCACTGGCTAATGAAGCTTGTGGAAATAGATCCATTGCCTTGCCTTCACTCTGTCTCTTTTTATTGATCAGGCTCCTTTGAAAAGTAGAAAGAACACACCTGGAGATTACTGTTTGGCTACACCTCAGGCAGAGCACTCTAGTGAGGGGATTGTGGTTGCTAGCACACACCTCTCCATTTTAATATACGCACATTTCAAAATAAACAGAAACGCTCATAACATATTTGCATTCCCAAATATTCACATGGATTCTGGCGTACCAGCACCAGCATTCAACAAAACACTGGGGGGGAAAAAATGCAAGTAAGCATCTCAAACATCCCGTTTTGATTTACTTTCTTGTGGACTAACATCCATAGGTGGTCCCAGTGCTGAATTGAGACTCTCTGCTGTAGGGGCCAGCTCATAACTTCAGGGTTTAACATAACACTGCACCATGAAGGAAACTCTAGCTCACATTCCAGCCCTTTCACTAAATAGCACGGAAACTGTATGCACTCATTCCATGTATAAAATTAATCTCTTCCTAGTGCTCACTGGCCTATTAGCTTGGCAGCTTTTCAGCACTATGCTTTTACAGCATCGACACATTTCAAGGAAGAAAGTAATGTTTCTTTAAATTCCTGTTTATAGAATTGAAGATTCTTTGATTCTGTTGCAAAATCACGATGATCATGACATACAACAGGAGAGCTGTGTGTAAAATGAGTTGTCTGTGAGATCTCTATTATTCATATGCATTTTAAACCTGAATTGGAAAAGATCCATTTAACTGAAGCAGCTTAGTGGACTTCAATATTTTGGTAAGCATACGCTACACGTTTACAAAAGATTCATTTAAGAGACTTTTTCTGTTTCTATTTCCCACATTTTTATTGCAAGAGCAAATAATGAGTAGCACTAATAAGTTCACATGTAGCATTAAATCAATATTATTTTTTCCCCCAAAGCTGCTTCCTTTCTGAATAGTTATAATAACACATGGCAGGAAATAATTTCAGTAGAGACATTATACTTATCAAAAACCTCGTATTGTGTCCTCAGATGGCCTGCTGCAATATGCTTCATTTACTTAATTATTCAAACATTTTTGTCTGATTAATAAGTTCCTATTTATATAAACAGTTTCTTATGCGATTAACTGTGGAGAGTTGGTTGACATTAGTTACTGTTTCCACTAAGACTCAATGAGATTGCAAAGGGCATAAAGTGATTAAAGGGTTCAAGTTCTATACATCATATAAGCATCCAATTTTATTTGCTTGTTGCCATATGAAATCATATACAGTGGTAATAATAGAAGTGTAAAGCTGTAACCACACCTATTCAAACTGATCTTCCAGAACTGTGTAACAACCTTTTAGCCTGGGTAAAAAGACACTAGTTATTTTGGCAAAAAAGGTGCTAAGGTATTTTTTCCCTGTGTTCTGTGTATATAATATGCACAAATATAGTTTGTGTATGTCACACAATGAATATGCAATAGTCTCTTTTTTATGAGTGATTCGTAGGATCCATACCTTTGAGTCGCTATTTTTAAATGAGTGTATCCTCTTGGGAAGATAAATCGAATTCAAACAACTATTCAGTTTTCTGACACTAGTGGTTCTTAGCTGCGGAAGCTTCTAGAAAAAGAGAAGGAAAAGGCTGATTCTCTTGTCACTTGCCCAAGTTTTACACTGATGTCGCTTCGCGCATTGCTGTGGGACCACTTCCCCTTTCCACCGTGTCCGAAGTCCAATTCAGACTTTCCACCGAACTGGTGCTATGCTGGCTGACAGCAAAGGCCACCTCTTGACTTCTCGGAGCAGTCAAGGACTGCGCTCCTCACCGTGTCCGAGCAGCGGCCTCCTCCAAGCCGGGAGCGCTGCCTCCGTGTGCGGAGCGACTCCCGAAGCCTGGTGAGGCACCCCGGGCCCGGCCGCTGCCGCTGATGCGGGCGGCACCGAGGGACGGGACGGGCCCGGGGCGCTGCAAAGCGCGCCCAGGTGCGGCGGGGCGGAGCGGGGTCACAGCCGGCGGGTGACAGCCCACCTGTGGCAGCCCACCTGTGGGAACCCGCCTGTCACCTCCCCCGGCCCCGGGCGGCCAGCGTTAAATAGCGAGGGGGCAGAGCCGCCCACCCCAGAGCACAGGGGCGCTACCGCCGGTTCGGCTCGCCTCAGGACTGGCCGCGGCGCCGGGTGCTTCGCGGACATGGTGCCCGTGAGTATCTTCCCGGCAGGCGGCTTCGGGACGCCGGGGTCGTGTGGTGTTGGGATGGGGGGGAAGCACCGCTGGAGCCTCCGGGCTGGAACGGCGCCTTGCGGGAGGCGGCCCGCTGCTGAGCTCCTGAGGGGCCCGTGCGGCCTCCCCCGCTCCCCGCCGGCCGCACGTGGCAGCGCCGCGACGCCGAGGAGGCTTCGTGGGGCGGCGGGGACGGAGCGGCCCCGGCCCCGGGAGCTCGGAGGGCCGCGGGAGGGAGAGCGGCTGAGGGGAGCGGGGCCTCGCTGGGCACTGCCCCTGCCCGAGCCCCAGGAAGGACGGGACGGCTTTTGGCCTTAACTTCTTGACTTGGTTTTGTGCGTATGTGTTTTTTTCTTTTGGTCGTAACTGCCGGAGGGCGCGATTTTTTTGCCCTTTCTATTAGCAAGCTTGGGCGTTGCGCGTTTAGGTGATGGTTAATTGCTACCTTGTAAAACCTTTGATAGCGGTCAGGGAAGTGTTTTTGTGGTCGTAAGAACCTATTGAAATATACATGAAGTATAGAAGATCACCGAGAAGTTGACAGCAGTACCACAATATCATCCGGAGCCTCTTGGGAGACCCTCTGGTTTCATTTTACTCATTCTGCTATTCAGGGTAAATTTGCAGATTTAGCTTCGATGCTTGAGTTTCCAATGAGTTACACAAACACTGTGTTTATGAGTTAACGTTTTAAGGTCGATTTCCTTCTCACTTCAAACACACCATCTTGTGTTTTGGCAGGACCTTTTGTTTTTCAGCTACCAAGAGACTGGAACACGGTTGAGCTCTTGAGAGCAGGAATTCTGATAATGGTTATTACGTATAGGTGAATGTGACTTTTTCTCATGTATAAAGATCTCTACACACCAAAAAGGTAGCTCTAAAGGATGTGCAAAAATTCTTTAATCCGTTTTTCCCTTTACATCCTAATACATTTGCTCTTAGAATGTTCTCTGTGATTCTTCTTGTGGCCAAATTGAGGGTAACATGTGTTACCTTCCAAAAATTGAGCTGCTTATCTGCAAACCAGATTGTGCTAATTATACCATTTCATTTGATGTGTGCTCCAGTTAGATACTTCTTCAGTTGCTGTATGTTTTTTTTGAAGGACAGTGTTGACATAGTGTTTTTTACAGCTTTTAGGGATGCTGGATGCTTCTATTAAAAAAAAAAAAAAGGAAAAACCCCACTCCTCTGACTCCTTTATAGTCTCATGTGGATAAGATATTTAATCAGCTCTTTATATGTATAATGGCTGTCCTCATTCTAGTTTTTTTCATCCTGTATTATTTTTAAACCATTGTAATTAGATAAAGAGTGCTGGTATTAATTCCAGTTGGGGTTAATAAACAAAAAATACAAACATGCACAGGATTTAATGATTTTAGGTAACATAGCAGTCCGACAGCCATATGTGCAAACTTACAGCTGGACAAGAAACTGAGAGAGGTAAATCACAAAACTCCATTGTTCAAAGTCAGGATGCCAGAGATAGCTTTGGAAGCCTTCAATGAAGGGAATTGTTAGGTGGAAAAGAAGACTGGATGTAAGTTTTCAGCATTTTGTGAATGCCACAGACCATTCCAAACGTGCCCATCTTGCTAATGCAGAAAGTTTTGTTTGTGGGAAGGCAAAACAAAAAGGCTGCAAAACCAGGTTCTCAGGTTAGAAATGGTGGTTCCCTGGACAGTCTTGTGTCTGTTGCCTTCTATATTATGGAACTCATTTAATTTTTTCTCATTATGTGCCTTTCCAGGCACATGGTTTGTTCATCTCACATAAAAGGATAACGCTGACTTACTGGGGATTTTTGGTTTGTCTTTTGCCCTCTGTAATGGGATAATCAGGTAATGATACTGTAAGACATAAAACTGAATTGTGGTGCACACACACGTGCAAGCCCTTTGGCATTTCTTAATGGGAAGTTTCAACTTTGCAACCTATTTTGTGGGGGGTGGGTTTCAATATGTATTTTAATGTTACTTTCACTTAAGCAAAGTACTGCAGTAAAACTCATAGCACCGTGTTCACTGGCAATATGATAGTATTCCAAGAACAGAGCCTGCTGAAGGAACATCACACGTTGGATCTTCATCTCACTGGGCTTATTGGTAACAAAAACCAGACTATTGAAAGGATAACTGGGGAGAGACCAGACTTCTGTTTTGTAAATGGATTTTGTTGCTGTCTGCTGACAACTTGTTTGAGAAATCTCTGTGCCTGAGCTCTTTACCCTTTTGCATTGGCCCCCATCTGTTCTTGTCTTTCCTATCTCTCTTCAAATCTGTCACCTAAGTATGTTTCTTGTCCTCTGTTCCCCAGGGAGGGGGGAACTTGCAGGAGGAATTTTATTTTTCTTCTTCTACACCATCTGAATGCTTTGAATATGTTGTGTAAAGGCATTAATTCTCCTCTCTGTTCTGGTACCTGTTGTTACACTGGCCACTTCCTTCAGCTAATAGAAGTATTTGGATTAAAATTTATGTTCAGTCCTTGCATACCCTGCAGTCCAGAGCTTCTGCAGTCTCTCCTCCTTTATAAATGTTTATGACTTAACCCTTGCTGTACCATTGTGGTAAGGAAACATTCATTTTCCCATACAGGGAGGAAGCTGCACTGATGATTCAGAGGTGTGATGCACTGGCAGGAGCTGCACATGAAACCCCTGGTGTCTAACAAACAAGTTTTTTTGAGATCACAGAGGAAACTGGGCCGGGGGCTTGGATGCACGTGTTCTGCTTACTTCTAACAAATATGTTTCGTGCAAAGCCCTCAATTATATTTGCATTTCTTTTATTCTAGTCCAGAAAAGTGTCTTGTCACTCAGAATATTGAGTCTCACAGTTGGTCTTTTATTCATCTTAGTACGCATAGAATTTTTTTATATATATTCTGAGCCCATTTTTTAAGTACAAGCATGTTTATAAATATATGCATCACTGTTTTGGTGTAGACTACTTAGTAGTTGATGATGTAGTTCAGGTTTTTTTTCTATCCCATATTGCTTCATACTTCCAAAGTCAGTTCTTACACCATGACTGGAAACAAATGCTGCTTCCTAGTGAAAAGCCAATGTATGATACATGAAGTGTCAGGCAATTCATCAGGAGTAAGGAGGAGATGGCCCTAAGGCAAACAGTTTGCTCTTTAGAATATAATGGTTACTTAACCCTTTAACTCATTGAGCACGTGTATGAAAAACAAACTGGAGGGGAAAAAACCTTCTCAAGAAGAAACAGTAATTCTGTCTTGAAATGTTTGTAAATGAGAACCAGCCCTCAGCCCATCAGTGCTGGTGTTTATGAGCAATTCATTTAAATTATAGAAACTGCATCTGAATTTTTTTTCTCGAGAAATTTGGATAGTTACTTCAAGTGTTTTTAACATTATTAGTGGCATGTTCCCCAAATGAAAAATAGTTGCAGGCATGTTAATGTCTTCCTGCCCAAGTCCAACCCTGGTTATTGTAGGTTTGTTTTCAACAAGAGCTGCAATAACTGTATTACTTCATGTGATTTCTTCCACAGATGGAAACCTAAAGTGTGGTTCTTTAAACTGTTTAAAAAAATACTGATGCCCAACTTGAATCCTAACCTACTGGAAAGCAAATTGGAAGTAGTTTTAGGAAGTGCAATATTCATAAATATCAACTATTTGTTGATAGTGCAAACCTTGCCTTATTTTTTACTGCTTTACTTTTTTAATGAAAAGCCACATACAAGCTAAAAGTTTGAACATATTTTGCACAGGAGAAACAAGTGAAATTGCCTCTATATCTGCTTTCAAAGCCACAGAATAAACCTGGTGAAGAATAGGGGCCAGTCTTACTCTAAGGGCTGGGACCATTTGCTTGCTGTTTATAGCCAGAGATGCTTTACCTGCAATGGTGTACAAAGAATCTTTGTACAATTCACATCTACTGTTATTATTTTTAAATGGAATTGACTTTTTATGTGAAGTGGCATGCGTTGATATTTGCTGATGGCTTTTTAGCTGCTGTTTACCCCCTGGTAGGTCAGTATGTGCTTCTAGGAATCACTGTGTTTATTTTGTTGCATTTTTTTTCTTTGGTACGATATTTACAGAGGAAAAATATTTTTAACAATGTTATTCTTTGCATGGCTTCTGTTTTTATTTTGAAGTAGCTGGTTTAGACCCAGACTGAACAAAGTACTTAAGCACATGTGCAACTTTAAGCCCAGGGACTATTCACAAACTTAGAAGTTGCATGCAAATTTATGTCCCTGGGGCCAGCTCAGACCCAGAGAAAGAGTTGTAGAGTTTGCTGTACGGCTTTTGGATTAGAAATCCTGTTGATTTAAGGCCTGAATAGTCTGTTTGGCTGAAGGGCAGTTAATGGGCATTCTGATTCCAGGAGGGTAAAGCAGCGTCCTGGGTCTGAAGACATGAACATAAAACTGTTTAGAAGTTTTTACTGTGTCATTTTAGATAACTGTGCGGGACCACAGCATGGTATGAAAGAAGGAACGTTGTCTGATGCTAACCCTTAACTTCCAATTCCTGTCTTTAAGGAAATACAAGGACTGATTTGCTAATTGTCACTGATAGCCCTCTTGTCTGAGCTTTAGTTAGTCAAAGTTTCTGGAAAAAGAGTGTGTTGTATTTTTTCTCTCCTTCTAAAAAAAAAAAAAAAGGAGGGGGGGCAATTACTTAAAAAAGGTTCAGCACAAAGCCCTCAGTTACTCCTGAAGGGGTTAATACAGCAAAACTCTTGGAGACATCTGGCAGGAGCTGTGGGTGTTGGGTGTGGCAGATCCCAGGGCCGTACCAGTCTCTACAAGGGAGCTGTCATCCTCCTTGATTTATCCTTCCCTAATGTCACGGGGTATGGATGTTGAAACTGTGGCTAGAATGTGAAATACGAAAAACATGAAGATTATGATTTAGTGTCTGGGGAGGCTCATTGTTGGCCTCTGTTCACAAGTTGTAAGCATCGGAGGTAGCTTGACACAGGTTACAAAATCTGGTATGTAGCACAAAAAAAAGGGAAAGAATATTTTGGCGTTTGGAACTCGTACATGTGTTAGTGCACAAAAATGAGTGATGGCAACAATTAAATCAAAGACTGTACTGATGATGTATTACATTGGAAGCACATTGAAGGTGCTTGTAAATAACATTTAAATAAAAGTACTCTCTGGTCCTTCATTTGCAAATAAATATAACAGGTACAGTAGATGAAAAAAATAGGGAATTAACTGTCTTCAGTAAAGACAGTTTTCATAAATAACTGATAAATTAACAGAGCTCATATACAAGAATATTGTGTTCATGGTTTGGCATCTTTTTGAATCTGACATTGATAGGAAACTAAGTTTTAGTGTAAGTTTGTGCAGTTTTTTTCATAATGAAATTGATTTTGTTCTTTACTTTCTTCTATCCTGACAGTTAAATATTCTGTAATTACAGATGGATCAAAATGAGCACCGTGGATTTTTTTGTCAAAGTATCCCCATATAATAAATGTTAACTAATTGAGATGAGTTTATTGCATAAAATTGTTTTTCTTGTTTCACTTTCTTAAAGCATAATAATGAATTGGACTGTACTTTCATGATGGTAGAATACAGATGTCTTAGTCATAGAAGCTATTAAGTATCAACTAATCATATCTAGTATGTAAAATATTTTCTGATACAACGTGATGTATATAAAGTCCCATGGGTAGAGTTCCAGTCGCTTGGACATATATGTATTATTTGCTTGGATGATAATTCCATTATTGTCAATAAAGGTAGTGTATTTTGAATTAAAATGCTCTCTACAATTCAGCTTCTAAACCAGCACTTTTTAAAAAATATGTAAGAGCTAAATATATGTGCTTGAATAAGCTGTAATATATCCAGTTGATGTAGAAATTCATAATAAATAAGTTCCAGACTGGGAAATGCATTTTAGTGGATTCAGGTTATGAATGACCAAGGGAATAAAGGGTATTTGTGCTGAGGAGCAAGAGCAGTGCTAAATTTCTATTTAGGAAAAAATACAATTAGATTTTTAAAATACTACATGTAACATATAAAGCAATATGTTATTTAAAGCCGTATTCATATGACTTTTTCCTGTGGGTTTTTTTGTCATCTGATTGAGCTTGCAGTTATTTTAAAGGACAGTAGTAGTGTTGTGTTGTTAATGAGGTATTTTAAATTGGTTGGGTTTTTGCCAGAGACAGTTCCTCACACTGACAGCTGGGAAGTTGTTTTCATCTTCATGCACCCGGATGTAGGAGAACTGCTGCGGATCATTTTATACACTCAGGAATATCTGCAAAACTACTGGTTTTAAGACTTTAGTGCTTTATCAGATGCATTAAGAAATTTACAGTATTTTCTGAGGTTTGGAATAGGATTGTGTTTTGAAATGTTGCTGACATTATTATGTTCCCTGAAAAGTTCCACAGCTAGAATTGTATTGGGATTCCACAGGAACCTGCTTCAAAGCAGGACGTAGCTGCTTTTCTGATATCTTTGTGCACTGGAGTCTGTCTTGGCATTGCTTTATATTAACTTTGCACAGATCTAAGTGATACAGCCGATGCCATAGAGGCTGAGGGGCAGTGAAGACTTAGGTATCAAATACGTGTTACTCAGTGGATTATCTTTGGGAATATTTTTGCAGTCTGAATCTTGTTTGGATTACCAGGTCATTCCATTTCAGTTATATTGTTGGGATCTTTGTATAATCTTATCTTTGCTGTCTTGTGTTGTCATGTTGTACCGTCTGAGCTCATCCGCTGTAACTGTCTGAAGAAGTCTGGAGTACAAGAATATGGAGCCAATAAGATTTTGTTAAAACCATGTACCAGTAGTAAAAAAAAACCCTAACAAAAAAGTAGGGTCACAATATTGTAGGTATTCTCTCTCCAAATAATGTATTTTTGGACTAGTCAGGACATCTGGAGGGAGTTTGAAGCCAGAGAAAATGGCTCAGCTGTACAAGGCTAAATGAAAATAAAAAGGCATCTACATGGATTCATTATATATGCATAAAGCTGGAAATGAACAAAGTGATGAGCTGAAAGATCAGACAATGATGTGCTAATAAATAATGTCAGCCTACCCAGCATCTCTCATAAACATGGTATGTGTATAAAAACATAAAGATGGGCATTTTTCAGAAACAAAAGCCTTAGTTTTGTTTTCCTGCTGCCTGCGTGAAAGTTAGAGAAACCGTGTAGCAGCAGAGTTCTGCTTCCTTTGGTGTCTCCACAGTTGTGTATGAGTGGCACTGCTGTGTGTTAGACACAAGTTGTTGCTCACGTCTTGTCATGATCAGTCAGTCGCCCTTTTTAATGTCCAAAGAGAATGCTCCTGGTAAATATAGGTATGGGTGGCTAACAGCCAGGCTTCTTGGCTGTTTTGCATCACACCTACCTGCAAAAATGAGATCGGCTGCTTCTCCACTTAGGGATGCCTTCATTTAGGAGATATGCTGAAACAAGCTAAAAGGTGTCAGAGAGGGATCATTCCTAAGAGGTACAGAAAGCCCATGGGCTCACGGTTTGAAAGGCCCTTTTAATTATAGGGAAGGATCTAGGTACACACAGAAATTCAAACTTATTGGAAGTTGGTTTCCCAGAAGTCTTTGGATCTTTTCAAAATCACATATTTCCAAAGTGAGTATACCGCTTGAGGAAGTTTAATGCATTTTTTAAAAGCTTTTTTTCAGATAATGAGAAAACACTTTTACATCATCTTTCACTGAGTTGTATTTGTTTACTTAGTCTACTCACTACCTTACAAACTGATAATGAAGAATGTAGAGACTAAAGTGAGGGTGTCTTAATTCTTACACCTATCTTCATACAGATGTGGAAGGTTGTGAAGGATGAAAACTGAGGACAGTTTTCATTTGTGAAACTATTGCACACTTCTCTGAATCTTGCTCTACTTAGCAAAGCAGCTTTATTTGTGCAAGGAAAGGTAAAATTTTTTTAGAACACAGGTTTTTCTGATGCAAATCCAATTCAAGACCATTAATATTTTTGCTGGCTGTGAATAGGCTTTCGATCATTGGAGTCTTAAGAAATTAATCCTGTTTATAAAGAGACTGTTTGAATCACATGCTTAATTTGGAACATCCAGTTATTTTTTTCTTCATAATGATGCTAAAAACAACTTGTTTTGTTGTTGTTTAGAGTACGTCTGTGGGAAAGTATACAGGAAAGTATAGTATATAGCCTACTTCAAGTCTAAACATGATTGCTAACGTATATACAGTGAAATGAAACACCTTCAAGATTTGAATCTAACCTGTCCGTCAGTTGCCACAATAACTTAACTGGCCCAAGGAAGGTCTGTGGATTTTAATATTAATAATCCAGAATTTGATGTGAGTTTAAGCTGAGCATATTATCTTTGTTTCTTAGGGGGTTTTGTATTTTAAGATGCAACTTCACCATAACTGAGAATTCCATGTTTTCGGGAATAACGTTTCAAGCAGTAACATTTCAAATTTAAGCGCAGGCTTTTGGGATCTTCTGGTGAGCCATGATGTTCGTGACCACTGTGATAAATAAGATTCAGGCTGGAAACTACTTACTCAAACTGGAACTGTTCCTCCATTAAATCAGGGAAATTATTCCTTTGAGTAGCTGTTCAGCAGTGTGGATAAGAGATTCACAGTCTGTCTGAAAAACCACATGCGTACTTTCCAAGAGTGTTACACATTAGCTTCTGTTTGGTCAAGCAGTTGCTTTCTGTGAAGCAGAATCCTCAGTTTGAAGTAAAGACAGTATTTTTTACTTTCTGTCCTAAATGTTACGTAGGAGTTCTGTCTGCTGTTAAAAAGCTTTGGTTCTCCACCCAGATGTCTTTCAGTGAAGAGGGAAATGATCCTTGTATATCTCTTTCCTCACTTGCCATAGAGGCAGGCGGGGGGGTAATGAATTGCTTGTAAAGGAGTTTGCAGTGCTTACATGAAGTGTGCGGCTACGGAAGTTTGAAGTTATTTACTTTCAAGATGAATAGTTCTTTAAGAGACGGGTTAAACGTTCTGGCTAATATGCAAGACATTAAGTCTCTAAAAAGTCGTTGTATGTATCATTTGAAACAGCATAACCCCTCCCTCCATCTTAAGTTTATAGCAATAATAAGCCTTGCAGATGCTTTTCCTGGGAATTAAGGACCAGCTGGGGTAAACAGACCTCAAACTATCCTCTTAGCCAGTCATTAATCTTCAGGGAAAGCCTTTGCTTTGATCATTATTGCTAAAATATGCCTAGTGCAGCCTGGGCTTACATGCCAGTAAAAGCAAAGTAGTAGTTTGCTAAAACATGAATATTCTTTTGTTTTTCAAGTAGCCCTATGTCTTGGACTCATTTTTGATGTGTGTAAACACGCTTGTGTATATGTGTGCGCACACAAACAGACACGAGGGCATGAGTTTCCCAGTTAAATTATTCATTCTGCATTTACAGCACTCTAAGTGGGGTGTCTGACTCAACACTATCGTATCGATCAGCTTTTCAGCTTTGCTTCATCTCAAAACTTGCGAAAAGTCTTGGATCAGGCATCTTTGATTTTGAAAATTGGTAAGAAATACTTTGCCCATTTTTGACCTTATGAAGACCTAGTTTAAATTACACCAGGGTATCTCACAGAGGACCAGAAAGAGTCAGGAACTGTGCAGCATAATCCACCCCTGCCTGGCCTTTCCTGGTGCAGCTGGTTGCTTGAGAGTTGTGTTGGTGCTCAAAATTAAAAAGCTGACAGTTACCAAACCAATTTTTTTTCTTATATTTTTGGAAGGGACTTGCNCTATCCTCTTAGCCAGTCATTAATCTTCAGGGAAAGCCTTTGCTTTGATCATTATTGCTAAAATATGCCTAGTGCAGCCTGGGCTTACATGCCAGTAAAAGCAAAGTAGTAGTTTGCTAAAACATGAATATTCTTTTGTTTTTCAAGTAGCCCTATGTCTTGGACTCATTTTTGATGTGTGTAAACACGCTTGTGTATATGTGTGCGCACACAAACAGACACGAGGGCATGAGTTTCCCAGTTAAATTATTCATTCTGCATTTACAGCACTCTAAGTGGGGTGTCTGACTCAACACTATCGTATCGATCAGCTTTTCAGCTTTGCTTCATCTCAAAACTTGCGAAAAGTCTTGGATCAGGCATCTTTGATTTTGAAAATTGGTAAGAAATACTTTGCCCATTTTTGACCTTATGAAGACCTAGTTTAAATTACACCAGGGTATCTCACAGAGGACCAGAAAGAGTCAGGAACTGTGCAGCATAATCCACCCCTGCCTGGCCTTTCCTGGTGCAGCTGGTTGCTTGAGAGTTGTGTTGGTGCTCAAAATTAAAAAGCTGACAGTTACCAAACCAATTTTTTTTCTTATATTTTTGGAAGGGACTTGCTGCTGTGCAGTGTATCTAGTAAATAATCACAGGTTTGAGAAGTCAGCTGGGGTACAGTATTTCTGTATACAGGCCACAGAGCTGAGAGTGCAGCAGGCAGTCTTCCTGAACTTCCAGGCTTTAGTTTTCCTCAAGTGTGGCAAATGCAGAACCCTGAGATTGGAGGTCCCATGAATCACTCTGCTTTCCTGATGAGCTTGCCATGTGTTACGTGTTAGACAGTGTCTTCTAGTCAAGAGCTAACAGGAAAACAATGTGCACTTCAGATATTTGCTGCTTTGTGCAAAATGACCTGTGTTACTTGTGCGTACTTTGTCAGTTGAAGCCCGGATTAAGAAAGATACTCATTGTTTGCAGTGTTAAAATGTAGAGTTTCACTAGAGACAGCAATTCTTCGTGAATGTCTACAAACATCCCTGAATTTGAGAAAAGATTGGTATTTGTTGAAGGAAGAAAATTCCCGTCGTCTGTAGTTAACTCTCCACTGGGCACGGGGGGAATTGTTCTTTATTTTCTCTTGTGTTGTCTGTCAGAAGTAGAGGTTGTGTGGTGCCCTGTTGCACGAGGCGTCAGGCACTGTAGCAACATGAAAGAAGTTGCTTGGAGTTGACAATGGAATTGTATTGAATAGATCCAGAAGAAGGGAGCTGTTTCACAACCTGTGTCCTTTGCCCTAAAAGACTTTTGGATCTTCTCCGCTACCGCCAATGTTGATTGTCTTTGTTCTGTGTTCCCTAAGGGGAATCATCAAAGCAGCAAGAGAAGGAAATCGTTCTTATATCTTCATGCCAACAGCATTTTCCCTATTTTACTATAAATGAGCACTGTGGAGGAAGTGGAGCGGGGGGAAAAATAATTCTGCAGACCTTAAACACCCTGAGCAAAATTTCAGCTGTTGCAGAGTGTGAAGCTTATGGTTGCTTTTGAGAGCCCTGATGGACCTTCTTGCACAAATCAAGCAGCTGGACTGAAGGCTCCTGCTGGTAGAGGGCTGGGTATAATCAATTACTGTATGGTCTGATCAAAGATAAAAGTATATTATGTACAGCATATGTAATGTGCACTTTGAATATTTTTTCGATGTTTAAGCCATATATTTTAAATTACAAGCGTTCACCTCTGCAATACACTGCAAT
This sequence comes from Mystacornis crossleyi, assembly GCA_013400655.1. NCBI lineage: Eukaryota > Metazoa > Chordata > Aves > Passeriformes > Timaliidae > Mystacornis > Mystacornis crossleyi. Next base: position 95,099 of record VYZQ01014333.1, on the reverse strand, counting down.
GATCTTCAATGGGCAGAATCCCATTGGGCTTCATTTGCTCCCCAGTGCAGTTGTCCATGCAATTTTTCATTGTTGTATGAGAAGAATATTTCGGAAAAGCAGTCGATACAGTTGCTTGATCTTGTGTCTTGGTATCAGATCTTTATTTTTTTCACAACCCCCCTCTCCCAAAAGTACAAAGCAATAAATAGCTAGGCATGGTGCTCTATAAAAATAGGCTTTTGACCTCTCCATTTATTGGTATACCTTTAACCTTGCAGGTTTCTAACAGTTTCTGCTTGGTCCCACTCTCCTCTCTGTAAAAAGAGAAATTACTGTTAGTGTAGCAGCAGTTCAGCATTAGTTTATTTTCTGAACAGTTTTTAAACTGTTTCTCATGTATTAAGGGAGTCTTTAATTAAAGTTAGCAGTTGCAATTTATCTCTTTGTATTTCAGCTCAGGCTGACTCCTTTCTATTTAAAAAGTTGTTTCTGCTGTGCAGTGTAGATGTGCAGGCTGCTAGTATTGAAGTAACTTCTCTGCCTTGTCAGACACTTCAACTACAGTAGGTAAGTAAATACAAGTGTCCAGTTTAAATTGATTACAAAAGCTGAATTACCGTTGTTTAGCTCATTCCTATCATCCCCTTGAAGTTATTTTGCTTTTCTTGTTAGGAGACATCCCTGGTGTCTCAAGCCTGAGAAGTCACTTGAGAATTCCTGTCTGTTTTCCTGTGCTGCAGGAAAACTGCCTGCATGTTCCCCAGTTCCACGGAACCATTGCCAGCATTTTTCTTTTGCTTCCTAGCAACTGCCAGTTTGGCAAAAATGAATGTGTGGGACCTGGAACTTTCTAAACTGCAGGAGATGCAGAAATAAGGGTCTGTTTGTATTGCATGGATGTGTTTTATGGTACTTTCAATAGCAAAGAGGTGTCAGTGTCACCAGCCTGCCAGCATGAGAGATCAAGGAATAAATTTTCAGGGCAAAAGATACCCCTTTTCTGTAAGAAGTGTTTGTAGAAGAGAGCAAAGGCAGCACGGAGAAACCACGACTATGCAATGTGTGATACCAATTCTGTGTTTAACTAACGGCCTTCAGCCTGGGCCAGCGTGCCCTGACGGCAGGCAGGAGTGGGGATGGTTTTAAAGAACTGCATTATTCAGAGCCAGCATTTTCAGATAGTCACGGCCAGATACTCTTGTCACTGTAAATCTGCCTGCTTACTTGAATTTTGCAGCCCACACTCAGCTTTGGGCATCTTCCGCTGCGTTATTTTTGGTTTAAGCTTAGTCTGAGGAGTGTTGGCACTCGCTGCCAATCCCATGGAATGCAGTGTGCCCGTGTGACACTGGCACACCTGTGCCTCATCCCTCATCCAGTGAGGGAAGCCTGTGGTGTCCTTGTGGTCCTTGCCCTACTTTTCACTTCCAAAAAAGGTGGTTTGTTCTCCATCCTTAAAATTGCATAGATCAGTCTCTTTTGGATCACGCCAATCCCAGTTGCTTGTTGCTTTTTTAGAAGAAAAAAAAAGGAAGAAAAACCCCAAACAGTACAAAAGCACCCCCAAACATTTGGTATTTTGTTTTCTGTATTCCTCTTCTCTACTTGCCTAGTCTGCAGCCATGCTTCTGCATAGTATTTCTGATAGAACTGGGAAGCAACCTTGTTGTGCACTGAGAATTCATAACTCAATGTTCTTTTTTAGTATTTTGCCTCTTCAAGCACATTTAAATTCTAACATTTGAAGCACCTGATTAGTTTTTTTAGAATGTTGGAAACAAGTTATCCCCTGGCTGAGATCTTATACAAAACATTTCAGCCTGCAGCAAGATTTTCTTTTTAATCTGGAGTTTTAGTAAACCCTCAAAAAATCAGGTTTATAATTGAAGTGACAGCACAGCCCTAATTGTAGCACTACTGGCACACCTCCATAACCAGAAGCATACATTGCTGCCATTTTTAAGAATAAAATTAAGCCCTAGTATGCTAGGCAGTGGACTTTATGCTTCCTGTAGTTTTCTGCAATTTTAGAGAAATCTGAAAGTTACAATTTGTTGCATTGAGGATGGACTATCTACAGTTGGCGTAAAGCAGTGTGATTCAATTGGAGGCAGTGATACTGTGCAGATTAGCCTGAGGTGACAGAGTGGCATAATAAATTTTAAAAGCATGTTTGTAACGTGTAGGGAGCTTGTGTTTTCTCAGGTGGAATAGCTGGGTATGTTTGCTGTGTTTTTCAGGGGGTTTTTGTGTACAATAATACTGAAAGTGTCTTGAAGTTTCCAGTCACGTTTTGTACTAGGAAACATCTTTTCAGTTAAAAAAAAAAAAATGGAGCAGCTTCCTTAACCACATTTCATGCACGACTTATCCTTTCTGTGGGTTGCTGAAGAAAAATAAAAATGCTCTGTAATCTTACAGCAGACCTAAGTGGCCTGAGCTGCTGGGTGGTCCCAAGGACACGATATCCTGCCAGTCAGATTTGGCATTGTATGGTGACAGATTTGGGTGAGGGAGATAGACCAGTGTCATCTTCTCCTCTCATACATGTCTCATGATACTTGTTAGCATATGAATGTGCAATTCTTTATATAATCACCTGTAATTCTCTATGGTGTAACACATCTAGGCTTTGTACTCCCGGTCCTTGGCAGGCACTTAATTGCACATTAGGTACTGCCTGTTATTTTCAATTGCCAGGAGTGACAAGTGGAGCAGAGTATCAAAACACTCATATTTTAGCAAGTGGGGGGAAGAACAAGTACTTTGAAATGGGTTGTATTCAGCTCAACAGCCAGAAGTCAGGGCCGTGAGGACAATTTAGGGATCTCTGCTAACAGTCCTCAATTAGCTGAGCTCTAACCAGGCTAGAAAAAAACACACCTTTCACACCTTGCCAGGACTAGTGACCTTTGCCTTGCACTTCTGTCACTACAAACCTTCTTTGCCACTGCCAGCAAAGCTGCTGCTGTCCCGGGTTCGGTGTGAGGAGCAGGGTGCAGACGCTCCCAGCCCGGCCCCACCTGAAGCCAGCACAGGTCCCGCAGCAGAGCCGCTTCTGCTTGGGCTGTCCGTGCCCGGCAGAAGGTGCCCGCTGCACAGCTGCTGGGATTTGCAGCTCTGCATGCCATGCCCCATCCCTCCATCCTGTTTTTCACCCGTGTGCCAGGGACACAAAGGCCCAATACTGTGCTAGCAGCTGGACACCCCTTCTCCCTGGGACAGAAGGGAAGCTGATGGGTGAGTGTTTATAGAAGATAAATGGTGGCCCTGTCTTGGAAGAGTCTCTTTTGGCCCAGGCTGAGGTCTGCCTGTGCAAAGAGAAACTTAAATTGCAGATACTGTTGCTTGTACTGCCTTTGTTGTAGGCACTGATAAACATTTTGTCATTTAACCTCTGTTAATCTAAGACACCCCACAAGTATCCTCTTAAAAGGGCACATAAATGACAATATGAATTAATGTGCGTAGCACTTCAGACAAACCTGCGTGTATTTAATAGTTTAACTGCACAGTTATGACTTTAATACTGCATTGCTTAACATTCCTGATAGTTCTGCAGTAAGAGTCCTGCCTCTCAGATCAGATCGCTCCATATTTCCACGACAGTCCCCATGGGGAGTTTTTCAAATCATATTTGGTTCTCCCTTGGAGAGTAAATGAGGGACGCACATGGCAGAAATGACTGTAAACATACCAGCCTGCATCTCTTCCACCAGCAGTTCTCACTGGTGTTATCTCTGACACTCAGGCTAACTTTTTGTAACCATCATGCAACATCATGAGAAATAATCTCTTGTTAACACACTGTCCATCAGAAATGTTTACTCACAGAGTGACAGCTAACACATCTGGACTACATACCGTGTTTGATCTGAAATACCAGACCCACTCTGCTGTAACAATGACAAAAGCATGCCATGGCTGTGCAGTTCAAAGCATAAAATACAGGGACTGTGTGATGTCTGATGTAATTTAAATATTTATTAAAATATTGGCTATTTTGAAATATATATTAACAAATAAGGTCTAAAAAATTATTACAGTTTGTAACATCTCTCATAAGTGCATTTTTACACTGTCATTGGTACTATTACAAAGTTAGAAAAGCCATTTTTGAACTAGGTTTTCTAAGTGTTCTGTTTTAGTGAATGTGCTGTGCAGTAGAGCACAAAATACACAAAAAGTCTCTCTTACTGCTTCTAGTAGAGGTCTTGTGTCAGAGCACTCCATTTTGAAGCCCAGGTATCTCCACTGTCATCAAAGCTGTACTGGTGTAAATCAGGATGGGAATTGCTGTGTCCCATGCTTTATTGCAGTGAAGGCTCTTCAGACACGGACTAAATCTTTTGCAGATGTAAGGGGGGGCTCTGTACTGGGAGCCTCACACAGGGCTTTCTGTGGGCCACGGTATTCCTCAGGGAATACTGCATCCATCCTCTGCCGGGTGCCGTTCCAGGTGACTTTGGCACCCAAAAGGGAGGAGCAGCTTAGCCCCAACCTGCCTGAGTCCCTCTTACAGCAGGTCCAGAGCAGCTCACTTTGCCAGTGAAAATACCTGCTGTGGACTTGGATCAAACAGAAAACATTTGCCTTCAAGCCTATGGAGTGGATAAGCTAAACCTGACCATTTTCCCTATTCATGCCCCTAATAGAGTCTTAAGTTGCAGGTGCCTTTTCCTCTGGGAAGGCATTTTCACTTCTAACCATAGCCTGTAAACCACAGCCTGAACCTTCTCCAGCAGACTGTTGCTGTACCTACAGATACTGGTGTAGTACTTGACTGTGTATACAAAACAGAGCTTGCAGTCTAATAAGATTTGTATTTGAAGAAATTTTAACACTTAATGGAAAGATCATTTTTGGATCAATTCATTTAGTAAACTGTTAGCTAGGATGTGGTGGAATTGTTTCCTTCCAAGTATCTAAACCATTTATATGATTCAAACTGAGAGTTTGTGTGACTTAACCCTTATTAAAGCTCACAAGCAATAGGTTTTCCTTTTAGATTCCTTGTGAAGTTTTCTCTCAAGATTCCCTTTCATTTTCAAAAAAAAAAAAAAAGGTAATGCTTCTAGAGTAGATATTTGTTTTCAGAATTTAAGTGAAGGGGATGACAGTAGGGAAATAGTGATAACTGGCATGGGACAGATGATATCATGACTTTTATCTATTTCTCTGGATCAAGTTTAGTGAGGTACTGTGTAATGAGGTTTTTTTGTAGGCTGAAGAAGTCTGAGATGCAGCTGTTTCTTGTTTAAGGTGAAGAATCAAATAGTGCTTGGTGGTTTATTTAGAATGATGCTGTAAGGCAAGAAAAGGCACTCTTGCATGTCACATGAAAAAAAGATCAAATAGACATTTCATGACTGGAAAAATGAGTACTAAAGGGGCTTATAAGAAAGAAAAAGTAGTTATGCAGAATTCTCTCTCAATTCTTCCTTTAATGATCACCCTCCTTGCTAGAGGAGCTCCACCTTTAGACAAAAATAATCATGAAAAGACTGTAATTTATATAAAATTATCCCTTGAATCTACTGTTCTTCATAAGCCTAAGCGTGTCCTTTTGCAATTATTATTCATTCTAAGAGGAAAGGATATTTGGTGGGTTTTTCCTTTGGTCTTTTACACCCCCGGGGAAGAGCCTGTTCGGGGATTTTTACAGCACTCAATGGTTTACAAGGTGCACATAAAATACTAAGTTACAGAGAAAAATTTAAAAGTAATTTTGGTATTGAATGGAAATTAGAGCCTCACTTTTAAAGTGATTCTGAATTATTAAATACCAAGGAAGATACTTCAAAATGAAGATGTGGTGTGTAGGTGTTCACTGGAAGGACCTGATTCATGTCACAGGCTGACTTGAAATCCTTGGAAAACTGGAGCCCTTTTTCCTAAAGAGCCTTGTAGGAATGTCATGGGTTTCCCAACTGCAGTTATGATTGCTCTGGTAGGAACTTGCAATCCATCTGCCTCCTTCTGATTAGTAAATAGGAGAGGTTTCTAGAGTGAAAGCAACTGGACTTGTGGACCCTTCTGCATCAGAGGAGCAGCTGCGCTCTAGATTGTCTGCAGGTGAATTGTTTCTAGAAATCACAGCTCTTCATTGCTGTCTTAGTGTCTTGTAGTCCTAAAATTGTAGGTGACTGCATGTCTTGTACTTTCTCTGGCTTGTGCAAGGAGATGTCTGTGAGAAAAGCAGAAATACAGCAAATACTTTGACCTTGAAGTTCCTGGTTCTGAGTTTGCAACGTGGAAACAGAGCACTGCCACAGCATTTTGATGACCTCTTACTTGCAGGTTGTAGTGATTAAAGTAATGAGGACACTAAGAGATGCTTTTATTTCTCTACACAGAAGATACTCCTCAATTTGTACTCAGTCGTTGACATTATAGGTAGGTGGAACTATGTATGCATTAAAGGTATACATTTGATAAATGCAGCAAACTTAAAACTAGCCTTGAGAAAGTGACTGAATTTCCTGGGCTAGCAAGAGTCCTCTTGTTTATGTTTGTGTATATTTCATTGGACAGTTTTTATTTGAGAGCCAGCTGTCACAACCTGATGTTTCACAGCTTCACTGTTGGAACACGCGTGAGTTCTGGCATCAGTGTACGTGGAATATCTGTTTGAACAAATGTAGTGTCAGGGCATGCCAGCCATGGCCAGTTGCATTTAGTTATAGCAGTTGCTGAATGTACCTGGAAGGTTGGCATTCAGCAGGGAGTGAAGTCAGTTTTGGCATCACTCTAATAATGCTTTGACTTCAAAACTTGCACCTCATCATGTATGTGAGGAAGGAATGACTTTTTCTATCAAAGCTGGGATAGCTTGCTTGGCTGTGGGACCAGCATAGCTGTGAGGACTCAGTTTGCCCTTGGGTCATGAAGGACATTGCAAAGGCTCAAGTGAAATGCAACTCGAACTGAAACACTGATCCCTAAGGCCACCGTAAAAACCCCAGAGCCATTATCTGCTCCCTGAATTGTTTCCTTCCACAGATTCTGTCTAGTTACAGGAGTATGTCTAAGGCAGCAGGACAGTTTCTTGTTGCCCACAGTGCAATGTTGACACTTTGAGGGAGCAGTATGTATATCAGGAGGCAAACAATTTATTAGAAATACTAGAATATATATTGGGCCTAAGTGCAGCCCTAGCATTCAAAAGTGTAGAAGGTTCCCCTAAAATAACCCTGTGAGGTCATAGCTTACTTCATAGCAATTAATGCAGCTTACGTGCTGTGGCATAAATGGTCCTTTCTGAAATATGCAGTATATTCGTCATCTTTGCAGTTGTGACTGTTTGAAGTGAAAGAATCCAATAGTCTGTAGTAGACTATTTGCATACAAATCAAATTGCCATTAATCACACTTGGAGAGAGTGTGCCCTCTGTGGAGTGAATTGTTGTCACAAAAATATGTAACACATCCAGATCATTGTGCAGGAATAAAAAAATCTAAAGAATAACACACACTAAATCTAAAGAGTAACGTGTAAAATATTTGGAAAATAGATTCCAGTCAGTGAGTTAATGTGGGTTTTAAGAGAAATACTCTAATTAATTGATCAAACCTGTTAAATATGTTATGTATACAGGTAGGATAAATAAGAAATATTACAGAAAAGGAAATATCTCCTTCCACAAATGTAGGGTCCTGAAAACTCCCACTGACCTCATGGTCAGAATCAATGAAATAATGGATCGCAGTTAATTTGGGGGCCTGTCTGGTGCTGGGAACAATATGGAGCAAAGCACCTCAGGGTGGTTCTGCTGAGTGTTGTTTGAATACTGTCTGACATTCCTGGGAAGCACAAGTGTTGCTACATCTTCTGTCTACTTTGATAGTTCTGGTGGGATGAAAAATTAGATGTGTTTATATCTGATTGTAACACTCCTCTTGGGGTGCAAGGAAGGAGCAGGAATTCGTTTGTGTCCTCTGAAGAGCACAAGGGCTCTAAAATCTAAGTGGTCCATTAATGTGACAGAAAGGGCTAAAAAAGTCCTTGTTGTTTTCTTTCAGTTCCAAGTGATAAAGGAAAAGCCATCTTGATCTAAGCATGTTGAATATGCTGAATCATGATCATTGTCAAACCACTGCAAGGGAAAAAGCTGAAGCTTCAAAGCAAACCCTGGAATTGCAAGCTGCAGGCACCAGTCTGTAATCCAAAGATGCCAGATCTACTTTATGTTCTGGCGTGTAGAAGGACCACTTACAGCAAAGTTACAAAATTCTGCACAGTTACACACAGATAAAATCTAAATTTGAATACCAATATACTGCTCCTTGATATTTGGCACTGCCTGAACCAGTTTGGGGCTGATTTGCTCTGGGGAAGTGGCATAGCTACCCTTGCATAGTTCTGTCCTGGCTTAAACCCTGTGAGGAAAACTCAATGCAAATGTGACTTCACTGCTTCCAGGCTTCAACTGGTACCTGCAGAAAGGTCTGCATAGCTCTGTGAAATCCTGCTGTGTGAGTCAGCACTCTGCCCCATGCACTGCTACGCGCTTTTGACATGAGCCAACGTTTACGTGGAGTCCGTGGGCCAGGAGCTATTTTGCAGGAGTAATCCCACCAGTTGTTTGCTTGACGCTCATGCTCTAATTCCATCCTCAGAAGTGTTTTTCTTATATGAGTGCAGACCTCCATGATACACCTTTTGTGAGTGGATGTGACTCATGGAAGAAAACCTTTGGCAGGATCAAGCCCAAAGACACGAAAATGTGTGGTCACACTGAATGCAAGCTATAAAGCGTGTACGTATCCCAGTAAAGTTGTATTGAAGGTGGCATTACAGAAGGAAAGCTCTGGAAAACGGAGCACTGAGAGGTTCCAACATGGCAGCAATTGGGTCTAGATTCCAGTCTTTGACCTCTGTCTACACAGCTGTTCCACTGCAATGTAGAAATACGGTTTAACAGCAGTAAAGGACAGGCCCTTAAAAATATTTATTTGGGATATTTCAGAGCCATCTGAAATGATGTGGAGTTGTGTACACACATCACCATGTTTTGACTGGGATGTGAGAGGGACAAGTTTTGGAAGGATTTTTTTTTCTGATAGATGGAGAGAGATTTCTTGCAGTGCAAAGTTAGAGGATTTTGGTGGTGGATATAACATTCAGAGTGTTCCAGAATGGCTTATTCCAAAGAAGTAGGAAAATGACAGCCATGATTTTTTTTCTATTAATATGTGTACATTGTAAATAAAAATCATATAGTGAGACTGTGATGGGAAAGTGGAGAACTTCATCAAATACAGCTTAGATTTCTGTTGGCAGCCATGTATTTTCCCAAGTTCAAATGACAATGTTTTGTCCAAGGAGAAGTCTTTAATTTTCTATCTATCTGATCTGAGTGATTTGCATACAAAGGATCTATGGCAAAAAAATCCCACTTAAATGTTGGTATTTTTATTGGTTTAAAAAGACTTGCGTCTGCACCCTTCATTTCAGAAGATCAACATCTCTCTCAAGATCTGTAGGTAGATAGCAATTACAAAAAGTGGTTCGCCCACACATACAGTGGCTTAACTCTTTAATAACAGTTATTTTTGTAAAAAAGGGTATGAACATATCTCAATCGATACACTTTTGTTGTTCTGCAGAATTTCTTATTTTCTTAAGCTCTTCAGGAGCATGAGCTGATAGCAGGGTCATAGCAGCACATCTGTGGTGCTCACTCGTGTTCACTCACTTGGGGAGGAAGAAGTGGTAAAGCATGAAGAGCTCTAGTTTATTTTCTCCATGTTAGTTGCAAAAAAGAAATGAGCAGTGAATGCTTCTACAGCACATAATACCAAAAAAAAAAAAATTAGTATCTTACAAATGAAGAATAAGTTAATTTTACCCTAGCTAATACTGAAGGTAGCGTATGGTTTTACATGGCTTTATATGGTTTTATGTGGGGTTTTTTAATATGGTTTTATATAGGGTTTTAGTATGGTTTCATATGGTTTATATGAGGCAGCATGTATGGTTTTATAAAAACCATGAAAACAAATGCTATCATGTGAGCTTGCAGTGGTATTTAGGTAGTGCAAAGGTATAGTTTGTCTTAGACTATAAGAAAACTCAACTTGATACCTACTATTTCTTTGTGTTCTGTTGTTTCACTGCTGTCTTTTCCTTCCTGTCTCTGTTTACACTTTTGTTAGGTTGCACATGTATTGATACTGTTATTTTGGCTCCTGTGGAATCCAGTCTTACCCTGACAGCCAAAGACAAAACCTTCAAGCACCACCAGGGATGTCTTGAGCACCTTTCACTTTCATTCCTCTATTAGTCTCTAGTTACTCTTCCATAGGAGTCACAGCACATTATTTATTCCTCTGAGGAATGGAAGCTTTTTGAGTAGGGAAAGTAGCATTCAGCAATTTTTTCATAAAAGAAGTGAGAAAAGGAGTTGTGAAAAACCGTGGTTCTGGAGCTCTACTGTTGTCTCACTCATTTTCTCTTGGAACATTCAATTGTTCTCTCCTATTTTTTTTTTCCTCACTAATGCTCCAGCACCAGAATCAAAGAATTTGCCCTGAAACCACTCCAAAATGTGCTTTGGTGGAGGAAGAAAAGCCTCTGAAGGTGTGGAAATGTCAGATGGGTGCTGTTGAGGTGAAAGGGCAAATTTGCTAATGAAGACTATGGATGATGCAAAGTATTGCATAGCTGACATGCAGAAGGTATTTGGTGTAAGGGTGGTTGCCAGAGGTCTTTTTAGCCCAGTATAACTTCCAGGTGAGCACAGCAATGAAAAAATCAGGAGAGAACTGGAAAAGAAAGAACCCCAAAACCCAACCCAATTAATTAAAAACCTTTCTTATAAACGTAATTTTAAACATTTTTCATTATCTGGATAGGATCCTAACAGGGGGCACAAGTATATATGTGTGTGTGTTTTTGTGTTCACACTTTTTCTGCTTTTTACTTGTGTTCCTGGCACTGCCATCTGCATCCTGTTTCTCTGTTGCCTTTCATCCTGTACTTACACAGATTTTGGTTTTGTGACCTTTTTGTCGTGCACATGTTGGATTCCTGGTGCAGTCTCAGGCTTAGTCCTGATCTTAGGCTGCGGGAAACCCCCACTATGAATCAGTGGTAACAATCAACCCCTGTAAATGGAGAAATGGAGGGAGGACATGACAAAGCTTCAGATGAACTGAGTGTTTTCCCCCTTTAAGCTGGCATGAGTTTTCTTGGCTCTTATCTATGGTGGTTTCCAAGAGTTAACTTTTAAATGACCAGCTATCGTGTTTTGTAAAGTGGATTGCAGGATGGACTTTTCTTAAGGCAGAAGAGCCACGCTTGTTGTTTGAACTTGAGTATTATTTGAAGTTGGGTTGTTTCTTGGGTTTTTTTTTTTTCAGCCTCTTGGGCATAAATAGAGCAGGTGTGTGTTTGCCACAGGCCACAGCTCGGGAAAGCTATGTCAAAGCACAATGAGGTCATTGTGAAACATCACTATTCTTCCAGAGACCTGGCTGTTACAGACAGGAATACTTAAGAAAGAGCTGTAGACTGGATTGCAGATGATAGACAGAAAAGACTTCAAGAAAAATCTTTGCCTAATTGTGTTTGCCCAGTGAGAACTACATCTTATCTCCCACCTCTGAACAAGCTGTTTGAAGCAACTGTGTTGACAGTGAAGTGGGTTTGCACACGTCCAGTGTTGGGTTGATCTTTGAGTGCTAGGGAGATCTGGTTTCTTTAAACAAATCGTTCTGCATGTGAACAAGGTGAATATTTTCATTGTACAGTGTGCTTTGACTTTGAGTGTGTCGGGAAATACTGTACCCACTAAATGATTATTAAATGGAAAGGAGGGAGGAGTTCCCAGGCATTATGGAGCCAGGTTCTACAGCTGGACTCCGAGCTGACACTGACAGCACTTAGCCAGGAGTGGAAGAATATGTTGTATAACTCATACCAAGTACGTAGTGGTACTCTGCAAATAAACTTTCTATCAAGGTATTTTTGGACTTCTGCCTCAAACCAAGCGGATAAGGAGCATTTATGGCTCTAGCAATAAAATTCTGCAGATGTTCTTTTTTGTATGTGCAGTACTAAAAAGGAAAGCTGTGCTATGCTTTTATCAGATCAACTTGAAATCAGTACAAGTGTAGCTTAGGGTTGGGATTTATGTTTTCGCAGCAACATACCTTTTTACTCCAAGAAGGCTTTCAGTGTTTGTGCTTAAAGTCCCACATTAAGGCCCCCAAAGTGACAACAATATGGTTTTCTTTGTGAGATTTGAATGTCTGGATTAGGTCACTTCACTCTTTTATAGCTTTAACCAGCTTCAACTTGTACTGTGGTGACACACATCTGCTGACTCGATGGATCAGTGCATTAAGCTTCAGGCTGACTGGTGGGCCATGCTTGAAAGACTTTTGGCATGTGCTGGTGCCTGCATTTTTCACCCTTGACTGAAAGCATATGCTTCATACAATTGAGACAGTGTTAGCATGTGGGTCTCAGGCAGCCTCCTACACATCTGGCAGAGCCTGGCCCTCCTTCCAGGTGAATCATCTCTCCTGGGAGGGTGGCTTGCAGCACTGTGGCATCTGCAGAGTGGCAGGAAGTGTCTGAATTCATCTGAGAGTGATTTTTATCTTCACATGCTTTTCCAATTTCATCAGGCCCCTCATGCTACATTCCAAGTGACATGATTAAACCTGCCAAAGACAAAGGGAGGCTGATTGATAAAAATTATCTCTGACCCTTCACAATCTGTCATAGCTTAAGATAGTAGTAATAATAGTGGTAATGATGGAATGAAATAAGTGTTATGCAAAGGAAGTTATTATTGTTTGAATAATATTCTGTAAAACAGGATTGCTTCCTTGCTTTTTGTTTCCCTTTTATCAGCCAAATTAACTTGTCATCAGCATAACAGAAGAATGGACTGCAAAGGATTATAAACTTTACATTGACTTTAAGTGGCACTTAACTGTGATTTCTATTGTCTTGGTTTTATTTTAACATTTAAATTTGAAGGCACAATAAAGATGCAGACCAACAGCAAAGGATCGGTTTTCACAGTGGAGGTCAGACGTTTAGGCAGAGGTGTTTTTTAACAAGGAGTGTATGGATCTATTTTTCTCAATATGAAAAGAAAATCTTTGAAGGACAGGTCTAAACATAACTGGTACTACACAGCAAATAGAATATTTTATAAGCACAGTACATAAAAATATTTTTATTCTTTAGTCTGCTGTACTAGACCAGGCACTTGGGTTGTATTTCCTTCCAACCAAGCATCTGGACTGATACAGATGATCTGTAAGAAAGGAGATTAACTCTTTGTACCCTGAGATGTGTTACAGATCTGTTGCATTTGCTGCCATTTCAGTATTGCCAGGGACAAAAAGTTCTCATAGAAATACAGGCAGCCTCTTGCCTTCTGTAGAAAATACCCTTTATTTTGCCAGAGGAAAATTAAAAATACTTAGGCTAAAAAGCATATAGCTATTCTGAAATACAAAAACTAGCACATCTGTGTAAGTTACAGTGCAAAGACAACTATGCAAATTTAGTTCTTAGTTACTGTAGTGTTAATGACGGGTAATTCTGTTGATTTCATTTGAGTTATTCACAATTAACGTATCTAGTGAGGGCAGAATCTGACCCGCTGGGCTTTGATGTGTGCTCTGCTCTGTCAGGAGCTGCGAGGTTCTTTTGAACAGATGCCTGTGTTCCGCTGATATGCGGGGTCATTAAAAAGATCAAGATGACCAAGGCTGAGACGTTCGGATGGCTGCAGACAGCTGCGCTTTGCCTCCGCTGGCTACGAGGGGTGGATTCTCTCTGAATTCTCCCTCTGAGGTTAGGTGTGTGGGAGACTTTTGCAAACTGACCACTGCCAAGCCCCAGCCCCATGTCTGGATGTACAAAGCTGGGCAAAGATTACAAGTTACGGCTCCTCCTGAGAAAGCAGTAGGTTCCCATGTGTCATGCAGAAGAAAATCCTTGCAGGGCTTTTGCTAGGCAGGCTATGAGAAAGTTGCAGGGCTTTTCCCAGAGAGACAAGGCAGCGAATAAATAGTTGCTGAGTGTGTTGTTTTCTGTACTTAACAAAGGTTTGGTGTTTAGTGTGTTCTGTAATACAGGACTTTGCAGTTTACTGCTACCACAGCAAAGCAGCTGGTCACCAAGTAGCTGAGTCAATGTTAGATAGCCTGCAAGGCTTCCTTCCAGATATTTTTGTGGAGGACTTAAAATTGCACAGGACTCTAAGATACCCTCAAATGATTGCAATGAATACCAGCTATCAACTTCATCAGGAAATAATACTTCATATCCTGCCAACTTGCTAATAAGAAGTTTCTTCAGTGCTCTGATGGTCATACCTTGCCAAAAACCAAAGGTTTTGTTTTACCTGTTGAGTGATGTTTTTAGGCCTTTTTATCTCTTTACTGCTGTAATATGTACTTTACTTCAGTGTATGTTTCAGTAGATTGCACAAGGGTGCATTTGTTCATTTTATTATTTTTTTTCTTTCTTTTGAAGCCTATTGGAGATAAAAAGTGAATGACGTTACTGCTTCTATACAAGTACATATGTAAGCAGAATGGCATCATCTAGCATAGTAAATATAGGGTTTGTTTCTCAATGCAAATAAAGTTCTGCAGCTAAATTTAGCTCAAAATATTGAATACTTGAAATGAGAGCAGAATAAAGCTGTACTTCACTGTTTGGATAGTGAAGAACTTTTTTTTTTTTTTTAATAAGTCATTACACACTTGGGATTTTTCCCAAACATGTTTCTGATTCATGAACTCTGGTGAAGGCATTGGGATGGAGCTCTGAAGAGCAGGGTTAGATGCAGCCATCATTGGGATAGGGGTTGGCAGAGCTATTTAGCTGCGACTTTTCCCCGTGAGCCAAAACCCAAGCAGTGCCCTCAGCAGTGCTGTGGGGTGGGAGGAAAAGCTGTCGGACTTTCCCCCAGCAAATCCACTCCAGCTGAAGAGATAACAGCCCAGTGATGAAACTGGGCCACGTTTAAAGCACTATGGTAGAGTCCTGTGGCAGGGCAGCTAAACAGGCTCACATTTGGACCTGTATGGTTTTCCAGAAGGGAAGGAGAAGGACAAAGCTGGCTGACACTTGATTCTTCTGTTGGAAAGCCTCTTTCATTAAGTAGCTGCTGATAGGAAGTGTCATTCGGTGGTTATAAAGGCTGGCAGATGCAGATAGGGCTGTGCAAAGGCTGCAGGCCAGAGGGAACCGAGGAGGGGCTGCAGGTGGAGGCGAGCTGAGGCAAAGCCTGACAGGACAGTACTCGTCAGTCAGCCCCGAGTGCCACTTGCCTGTCGTGTCCACTCTGCAGCCAGGCAGGTAAATCTGATCTTTAGAAATGCCGCAGTGACTTGCACTTAGGGCAATCTGTGCATGTAGCAGTCATTGCCCTTTCCCCCCCACCAGTTATGGTGCAGGGGATTTTTTTTTTAAATCAATCAGTATTTCTTGCCGGTCAGCATTTAGCAGAAGAATGTAAAGCCACACAAGCACCATGCTTCTCACATTCAACAGTAATTCTCTTTGAGATAATTGTAATAAGTCATAAAGATATTCTCCACTGTGGCAGAATTGTTCCTCACCTGTAATAAAAGAAGTGGAACTGCACTTTTTTTTTTCCCTCTGGAAACAAATAGAGTTGTTTCAGAATTCTTGTTTCCAGTGTTCCTGACCTGGCTTCTGGTTTTTCTTGGTCTTACGCTCAAACTTGTAATCTCCGTTATTCAGCAGGGATTTCCTTCTTTTCTTGTATGCCTTAAGATCGTCAAGGTATTTTAGATCAGGAAAAGTTGGGGTATATACAGTTGTTCATATATATTCATGTGTGTAAATTTAGATGTCCAACACTTCGTGCTATTAACAATGAATGTAAGCTGCTTTTTATTACTCAGTTGCACAGGTTGAGAAATGAGTGTTTGTGAAGTGACACTGCATGTGTAATTGTGAGGTAATGGAGCAAAATGTAACATTCTTGCTGTATTTCTTGGCCCTTTTATTTAATTGTAACCATTACAATGAATTGATTAATTTGCTAAGTGCAAGGACTGTGCTAAAACTTATTCCCCATGTCTCTGAGTGCTTTTGCCACTAGGCAACAGTCTTTTTCCAGCTTGTGTTCTCCTTGTCTGGTAAAAAGGTCTGACAAATAGGTGCTGGGTGTGTGTGTGCATGCATGCACATGTGCATGTGTTTATTTTACTCTCATTTAGAGCCATTAAGAACTTGATCCCATAAGGTTCTGAGCATTTTTATTTCCTGCCAGCTTTTCGGGGGGGGGAACACCTTGTAGAAGGCATTTGGCCTTGATGATAACACTCATCGCAGAAGGAAAGAAAAAAGTGGGGGGGATGAGGGTAGGAAGGGAGATGGGAGAGAGTGAGTGAAGGAATGTGACCAAAAGCACTGAATCCACCATTTCTTTGTCTCCTTGGTGTGCTTGCTGCCATTAGATTCATGGCAGCCACCAGCGTGGAGACAGGACTGTACACGGGTTAATAGGTGTGCACGGCTTTTATCTGCCACTGCCCTCTACTGAAGAGAATATGAGAGAGGATTTTTCAGCTATCTGTTTTGGTAATAATTTCAGTCTTGAGGTGTCTGAGACTCCATTAGAACAGACAGTGGAAGTCACATGCTTCTGGACATCTTTAATTTTTTGCAGGAAGTGATACACAGCCTTCTGTCACGTAATGCAAAGGTGTGGAGCTTGCAGAAAACACACTTACTAATGTTCAAATCACAATGCCATTTAAACCCCTTATATCCTGTGCATGTAGCATTAATAGCTCTCAAGTCAATGCATGCAATGTATGCCTAGCTTAAGGAAATGTCACCAACTCTTGTTACATAAAAAACCTGAAACAAAGCACTAGGCAGCCTGTAAGTAGAACAAAGTTCAATTTTCATGTAATCTTCCAGTTTGTAAGAAATTATTTTAATAAATTAAAAGAGCAGCAATTGTAGCTTTTAATTTCTTTGCTTTAGCCAGTTCAAGGAAAAATTTGTATTTGGGGTGTTTTTTTTAACCTCCGACATGGAACAAAACAGTGACTGAAGCTAAATATGGTCCAGGCTTCTCTCAGTTACCGGGGAAAAACTCTTTTGGGCTGTCTCACTATTTCATCAGCTTTCCCTTTAACTAAAGCAAGGGACACAGTTTCGTGGTGAAACAACAGAAAGCAGTAAGAGCTTAACAGGGCCCTCCAGGTAACATGAAAGAGTGCCTCAGTCATCCTCTGTCTTGTTACTCTAAACACCAACTGCATTGTCTCGAGTCGTTTTCCCTTGCGGGAACACTTAGCCTTACCAAACACAGCTCAGCCTTACAGGTACATTCCCACCAATTAAAGAGGAGGGGTTCCTCACAAGTGCTGCCAATGCACCCACCTAGCTTGAGCGAGGGTTGCCAAGTACAACAAACAGTGCCAAAGCGTGTGGTGGTTTTGGGCTCTGCTCCAGTGGGGACCGAGATGAGACACTCAGTCACAACTTAGCCTTTACATAAAGCCAAATCTTTGTGTATTCCCCTGGATTATACTTGGAGCCATCCTCATAATGTCAGGTATACCTGGGCGGCTTCTGGCCTCGTCTGGCAGAGCTCCAGCCTGGGAGAGACCGGGCAGTGGTGCATGCTTGGGGTTGAGGCTTAGTTTGGGGCTTACCAGTTAGGTTGGCAAGTCTGGTTTGTGGCAATCAAAATTGAGATTCTCTCAAGGTTTTCAGCTGTGAAGCATATGAATTTGGGGCCTTGCAAAACACCAGCCTCCCAGAAGAGAGAAAATAGGTACCTTCCAGTCTTGGATCTAACAAAAGACTGAGGGTGGGGTTTAGATGAAGGTTCAGATCTGTATTCTCTGTTTAGTTTCAGCATTGTGGTTTTGGACCATCAGTAGTGGTAACATACAAATGATTTTTCACTCTAAAGAGCACTGTAAAATGCTATTATACTTGTTAATCTTCTTTTTTATATCTTGCCAAGTGAGGACTGCTACAGTGCAGCTGGCATAGTAGAGGTGCCTGTGTTTTTGCCACTCTTTGTTCACAGGGGAATGAGGACAGTTTTCTGTACACAGTATTCTGCCTTCCCCTTAAAACATCTGAGTCACACAGCTGTTTCCCAGTTAAATCAGACTCAATCTGACTGTACGTTAGGTTGTGTTGTGCAACACAGGCTGGCAAACTTGTCCGCTGATACAAACTGCACAGAAAAATCTGAAGATGGACGAAATCCCTTTCCTCTCAAGGGTTTACTCTTTCTGTCAGTGACACTTCCATTATAAGCCCCTGCCTTGATTTGCAAGAGGTTTGGCCACCATTACTCCTCATTACAGTAGGCTCTGCGAAAAACTGCTTTAAAATCTGCTTAAACCTCTGTAACAGAGGCCAGAGTAAAAGATGTTCCCATGTGCACACCATGACACCTCGGGGTGCCGCAGCTGTGAACCTGCCTTGCCAGGCCTCTCTTAGTGCTGCTGCCACTGCATTTAGACCCCCAACAAAGAGGAAGGCAGTGGGTGCTTTCCGCCGCTGCTGCCTCTCCCTGCTTCGCTGGCAGAGGCCGCGTGTCCTGGTTTACATTGGCAAAAGCCGGCATAGCTCAGGGATGAATTTAGCCTTTGGCACTCCTTAGAGAGCTGACTCAGATGACTGCTCTTGAAAACTACAAGCTGGTCTCTTATTTAATTCTCCTGGATGTCCAGATTTTATTTTATTATTTTAATTTTTACTTCTTGTAAAGCTTCTTTTGGTGTTCAGTGGGAGAGCCTTGCTGTTTGACTCCCTGGGCTGTCCTGGAGTTACTGCAAGAATAGAGTAGTAATAGTTTTCACCTATACAGCACCTTATCCCAAAGGATCTCAAGTTCTTCTCAAAAAAATAAATTCAACCTAATCAGTGGGCCAGCTGATAGGTAATATCCTTTATTTTTTCTATGAGAAAAGGAAAATATGGAAGTCTTAGGTGGTGTGCTCAAAAGTGCATAGCAGATGAATTTCACAATGAAGATAGAAGGTAAATACCCAGTTCCTTCCTCTGAAATCCGTGGGCAAAAGGGTGAGCTCTGGATTTCTTTTCTTCTGCCAGCTGCTTCTGTGAATCACATTAAGGCGCAACTAGATCGGTTTGTGCCTTGGATGTCTTTTGAAATTGATTGATTATCTCTGAATTTTAGCTCATATTCTGCATTGAGTATCCTTCTGGTCTTTGCTTTGAGGGCAAAAGCTTGAAAATGTGTCCTGAGTATAGATTTGGAAGGTGCAGTAGTTTCCATAGCAGCAATTCCCAGGCAGTAGCTCTGGAACATACCTGCACTGCTCAGTGTGCTACTGGCAGTGTCCAGTGCTACCGAGGGCTTGAGCCACAAAAGCCAGCAGTGGGAAGAAGTGGTCGGAATTCAGCCAGGCTGTCTGAGCAGATACCCTGTATCTGCAGTGTGTGTGTTAGCTGGGGATCTCAGAAAGAACAAAGGAACCCCTGCTGCCAAATCTGCAGCGAGAAGGGAATCCTCAGTTCAGTATCAAATACCCATAAGTACAAGCTTGGGAAGACTTGTGCTGTCCCAAGTAGGTGACAGGGTCGTGTCTTATGCGGGTTTTGGCATTTGGGAGGATTATACATTTCATGTTAGGAGGTGTCTTTTCAGCAACCAAACGTTATCTGTGCCTGGGTCTCCACAGAAGCCGAGACTCCTTGCACCATTTCTGCTCACTTGCAGTTTTGCAGCACGCAGCACATTCCTTAGATTTTGAGGCAGAAAAACTGGAGTTTGTCTTTCATACTCTGTGAATACTTGGTCTTTGGAGAGAGCTCTAGAAAAAGACAGAAGAAAAGAGAGATTTGCTTCAGAAATAAAATTCTGCTGTCCCAGTTACCGTTTCCCTATGAAACTGCTTCCTGCCAACCCTGCGTCTGACGCACAATTTACATCGGAAGCAGAATTGGTTGGGGCAAGTTTGTGACTGTAGCTGGCATTTCCGTCATGCCTTGTGCTGAATACCCAGCCTCTCCCTGCATCCCGGGTGTCTGAGCACATTAGGAACAGTGTGGGGAGGAGGGCACTGGCAGTGAGTGCCAGAGGGGGAGAGCCCCGGGCACACAACTGCACAGCCTCAGCGAGCAGAGCTCGCGGGGCTCCTCTTGGAGGGCACTTCGTTAAAACTGTGGTGGACGTGTCTGAGAGACACCACTGGCAAATGTGATCTATGAGGAAAGTCAAGCTGATAATGTGAGATTTCTGTGAAGCTGTCAAAGTTTTTGTCTTAATTGGCCTTGCATGCAACATGCAAGCAATACCAAGTTCTTAAAAAAATCTTAACAGATGAAATTGAAATCACTGGATTAGTTTGCAGTGTAGGGACTCTATTAATTGTTCTAATAACGTTTGACTGAAGAATTACCCTGCTATTCAGTAGTGCTTGGGTTTGTTTCTTAATCTAATCACCTCGTGATTGCTCTCTAAGCTTTCCCTTTCCTTTTCTATTCTTAACATGCAATAAAATGAAACTCTCCTGTATGACTACTGTAAATAACATGGAAGTAAGAGAACATACTTTACAAATGTCACTGCTTTGCTCACTCTTGTTAGTCAAACTGTATTGCTTTGATAATTTAGTTGACTTAATGAGATTTATGAGAGCACGTGATTTTTCCTCTTACTAGTAGATTATGTAAATGTGCAGTAATAAATAGCTCTAATTGTGTTTGTCACTGACATAAGATGGGATTTGCTCTTGCTTTAAATAGCCATGGAGGTCTCTTTGCTGCACCTACTGGAGAAGACACAAACAGGGACAGGGAGGCTGCTAAGCTGCAGAAATCTGTAAATCTTTCTGGAAGGTCCCAGCTTTCTGCCATGGTTATTTCTCAGTATTAAATATAATATAAAAGTCCAAATGAATTGGAAAAAGTGCTTTCAAAACAAAATTTCAATCCAAGCTAAGTGATTAATTCCAATTTTTTAATAAGGCAGTCTAATGTTATGCTACTAAAACATTCAGTTTAGACTAAGTTCGACTAAAACTCTTGCAGTTTAGAAAGTCTTTGATATTTTTGTGACCTGCTTTAGAAACTTACTGAAAAGTTTCTGTGATTCTGAGTTACAGAATTCTATTGCTCATGAGGTTTGAACAAATGACAGTAGCTGGATCCTAGGCAGGCCGTGCTGCCAAACTGCAAAATGTCTTCTGAGTCCAATAAGCCGTGACTTGGACCTCGGTGGGCTTCGGAGCAGGCTCTTTGTGCGTGTTAATTCAGGGCAGCAATGCCTTTGCGAGCCACTGAGTGGGGTTCTGTAAAGATGGTTGTACACTACGAAGCTGGCCAGATGCTGTGATTTGTATGAGGAGGGTAAATATCCGGGAGGAATTAAGGTGGATTAGTGAAACTACCTTTATATGGTTGCCAAGCTTTCAAAAGTGAAAGGCTGCTGCTAAGCCACAAGACCCTTACCACAAGCAGCACCGTGCTACTGCAACTGTTACTTAAATTATTGCAGTGGGAGGTATCTCTTAAAAACCATATTAGTACAGAGCTGCTTAATGACTTCACAGGTAAATAGATAATTAAACCATTAAACACTGTAGAACTGAAGATGACGTCCCCAGCGAATGTGGAAGTTCTCTATCTTCTTAATGGACTGTGAAAGCCAAACCTGGGTCTGAAGCACAATGTGAAGTGGAAGGAGCCACTGGAGAATATGGATCTCGATATTTCAGCTTGAGCCATTCTCCTGATTGGTCAGGTTTTTCTGAGTTAGCTGCTTTGTAAACATACCTGTAGATTTTTACACAAGAACAACAAAATTCCATCAAGTCTTGCACTGTGAAGGGGTTTCTGTGTCTATAGTGGTTTTTATCCTTGCTTCCGTGGGAGAAAAATACAGAGTTCAATTGGAAGATACTGTGAGAGAGAATTCTAGTGGAGTCCTACTTCTGTATTTATGGGCACAAGGTTTCTAATACTGCAGAGTTTTTGCGTTTTTTATGTTAGCTGCATTTGTATGCTGAGATCAGGCAAAAACTGTATTTTGAAACTGGCCCACTGGAAGGAAAGGGCGGGGAGTGTCTGTGACACTGAGAATGGAAAGAGGGGGACTTTAGCGAGGTCTCCAGTACTCCCTGGAACTTCAAGCATATGTTGTACTTTTTTATCTTGGAAACTTAAAGAGCCCAAATAGCAACAAGAATGGCAAATGAGGTAAATCTCAGATGGTAAGACTTGCAGTAGTAGGGTTTTTGTAAGAAAACAAGAAACCACAGATTTGGTCACGCCATTGGGACACGTTTAATGCGCATACCTGTTCTAGTATATGTACGCATCTTTTTTTTTCAGGCTAAAATTAGCATTTTGGTACAGAGCTTTAGCAGACCACAGTAGTTGTAAGATTAAAAGACAAGGTCATCGGGCCACAGGGCACCTTCAGTTTCATCCTCTGAAAATAAGTGAACATATTAAAAAGCTATGGGAGAGTTTTTATAAGTGAGTAAATTTGAATTCTGTAAAAAGACTTCTATTTCTTGTCACCTTTATGTTTTTATTAGATTTTTCAGTTTTCAGATAACATTTTTAGAAAAAGAAAAGCCTCTGAAAAAGGACCCCTTGCCTGTAGCAGGAAGCATAATCTCCCTGTTTCTCTTTCTCTCTCCTTCTCTCTCTCATTATATGCTGGCATGAACACTCTGACATTGCTAATTGCCTCCACATTACACTGGCTGAATTCCAACAGTAGTGGCATAAAAATTAATGAACAAGACAGAGCTCACACATAAGGAACATATGGTGCAATAGCGGTCAATTGCATTCGAGTTTAAAATAATGTCTTGAGAGAATCATGATCAAAGCAGTTTCACAAAATGAAAAGGGCCAGATTCTACTTGCACTATGTATCTATGCTACCTCACTGTCCTCACTGAGAGTGTGAATGTGAGCAAGGAGATTCCCCAAACCGTAAATAGAGAATGCCAAAAAGTTGTTTCATTTTTTTTCAAATGTAGTAGGAATTCCCCCCACTATTCTTACTGTGGAAAATAGTGTGATTTAATTTTCTGGTGGGAAGCAAAGCTAGGGGAAAAATGTTCTTAGAAATGGAGAGAATTCTTCAAAGATGTTATCGCTGTCTCTGCTAACAGTGCCTTCACAGAGCAAGCTATGCAGTTTACAGAAAGGTGACACACAGTTATTTCCCATTATCCTAAAATGTACAATTTAAAGTTAACACAAGTTAGTTTTATCTGTGTATATGCTTCTCGCAAAATCCAGATTTCAGGGCAATTAAGATAGTGTTAATACAAGGTACTCTCAAGAATCTTTCAAGTTGAAGGCTTGCTTAAGATTAATGTTAAAATTCAGGTTTTATTCTCTTGCCAAAGTACATGCTAGGTAACCTCTTGTTAACATTAATGGGAGTTAAATATTTGCACTTGGAGGAAAATAGACCACAGATATGATACAAACTGTGCTTATATTACATAATATAAATAAGCACTGCTTGTTTAATAGCTCTTACTGCATTATTATGGAACAAACTGTTACAATACTATTGCAAGGTCTTACGATATAAATTGATTTTTATTACGCTGGTGATTTCCTATCATGTTCTTTGTCTCGTGAGATCTGAACACTAACTTTAACTTATATGGGACAAGTCCTACAAGAGTTTAATGAATGATCCAAATAAATCACTGTAACAGTACAGAGTTCATATACATGGAAAGGAGCTTTGTATCACTTCAGTGCCTGTTTCCTCAGCCAGATGAGGTACTTGAGCCCATTCCCCAGCTTAGAGCAGCCTGGGTGTTGCCCAAACTGAAATGTGGCTGCAGATGGCCCCGCTGGGTCATTACAGCCACTGGAGAGAGCTGGAATGCAGAAATGCTCAAGCCAGTCCCCAGTATGCCTCCTGCTACTCTGCAGGAATTTCCTTGGGGCTAACTCACACTGGCTCGTAGCCATCTCTACTTTAACTCCTAGCAGGATAAAGGAGAGTTAGGACAGCTTATTGGGGCACTGGGAATGAGTGGTAGGCAGTTCTTTACCTGTCTGGATATGAGTCTTAATTGTATTTGAATTTTTCTATGCTGCTTAAAGAAAGCGTTTCTCAGAGAATTACTGAATTATCCTTTTGGTAATCTAATCCTGAAGCAGTAATTGCTTCTCATCTGGATTCTCAGAATATGAGATAATGTTGATTTCAGTTGACCTTTTAATTACTTATTTTAATGTTAAATAAAATAGTCAATTTTAAATTTTGGGCATAGCTTTGGGTTTTGCTTAAGACACATTACAAATTGTATTTTAAAGGAAAAATCATGCAATAGCTGAGCACTGAGTTCAGTGCAATACAGTGGCTTCAGCATAACCCTTTGCCTTTACAATGCAATTAAGTGCTATTCTCCCACAATTAATGGGCCAAATGACACTCCCACTTACTATAATAAGCTTCCTGATATGAATCTGAGATAACTCAGATTGATACTGAGACTCATGGAAATGCCCTGTTCTGCAGAGATGTAACAGGGAGAGAAAGGCACCGGCTGCGTTGCTGTTTCTGCTGCTCTTACCCCAAGCTGGTTTTGGCCCACCGTGTCTCGGTCTGTACATGGGGAAGCAGCCTCCCTCTCTCCTCTCCCTTTTCATAAAAAGAAGGCAAAGGGTACCAGATGGCGTGTGTTACAGAGCTTTTCCTTCTAGCACAGAATTTATTTCCAAGATGTAGAATTGTGAGGATTCCTTCAGTCATCCCCCCAGAGTCACAGGTTTGGTATCTCGCCAATGGCATGTAATACACTTCCTGGCATGCTGTAGGAGAAGTAAAATTAGTTCAGAACTTCACTTTACTGTTGCGGCTTTTTTTTCCCCGTGTTATTTGAACATGCCTGGAACAGGATCAGTGTTTAAGATGTATTAACCATTTCACGTCTGAGTGGGCTATAGCCTCTCAGCCTGGTTGTAGACTTGGATAGTTGTCAAAATCTGTGAACACTGAGTCTTGTTGCTTAATGCCACATGCAAGTATCTCTCATGCTTGGTTCTGTTTCCTTGGTATGGACTAAAACATTGGGAGGTAGCTGCAAGTGACCCTAAAAAAAAAATATCCTTCATTTATGTAGCTCTTGTTACAAAAATATTATTGGTAAAATTTATTTTCAGTTGGAGCTTCCAGGTGTTGTTTCAGGGTTGCTTTTGTAGACAAAAGAGAACTAGAAAATTTAAGTGAGCAATTATTGTAGGTTGTTTCCCTTAATGTTTTCAAGCACATTTAAAGCCATGTGAAAAAAATCCTCATGAAATAGTTATTACAAACCAGTGATTACTATATAGTAATAGATATTTCTCTGGTTTGCAAATTTGGGTGCAACTTAAACTTTTTGACACTCAACTTGTTATCTCAAGGGACTTCAGCAAAAAACTTCATTTAGCTATTGGGACATGAGAGCTAAATTCTTTGACATGTGCTTGCTTTCTCTTCTTTCCCTTAGACAAAAATTTTTAGTTATATTATGGGTATGAGTATTTTTTTAGTATTACGAGGAAAACTTTTTTTGCTATCCCTCTTACACATTCCCTTGTCATTTTATGGTGTGCTGCACTGTTATCTCAAGAACAATACACATCACACTGTATGCATGTAAGTTGAGGGCATGTTTATATGAAAAAGGAGATTGTTTCTGTCTTGCTATAATCCATGTTTGTACAATTCTTTCAATGTCTTTTAATTGTTTTGAACTCTAAAATGAAATGACTTCTAGATAAAATGAGCTTTCAGCTCTCTCCTTTTGTGACAGATTCCAGAGCATCTCTACCTCAAGGCACGTTTGGTCACCATTTTGCCTTTGTGACCCTTCCTAACCTGTACCACTCAGCAGGCTAGCACTAATGTCAGTACTGTTTACTTGGGCAAGACTGATAGCATCCAGGTGGAGTTTCCAGTCCTCTTTTTCCTTTTTTCTTTTTTTTTCTTTCCTTTCCCCCCCCCTTTTCTTTATACAGCCATAGAATACATACCCTAACCAAAGAGTCAAGCAGCAGACTGTTTTGCAGATCTGCCAGGTTTTTACTTTACAAATTCGTTAACATTGTCATTTTCTTTTGCACGAACACAGGACAAAACCTCCAGTCAGTGGGAAATGGCATGGTTTCACTGACTTCAGTGGTGTTACACTGCTCCGAGGTACACTAAGGATCTGGCATGTACATCTGAATTTTTCCCTTTATTTGACCTTTTCTAAATACGTTTTCTTTACACTTTGTGGTCAGCTTGTAGTCCTCACTTCTCACTGAAATACTAACACCAGCACACTTCATCTGAATTAATCACTTGTATGCTGGTTTAGTGACACCAGTTACTCAAATGCCTTTTCCCTGCTTTTGTTTCATTATTTCATCTAGATGAACAAGGTTGCTCAAATTAGTATAAATCGGTCCACTTACAGCTTTTGACACTTGAATTTAAGTACTGAATTACTGTCCTTGACAGCTGAAAGTTGCACATTCTCTGAATTTAAGACTGGAACGTAATTCCTGGCAATTAATAATAGATCATTAGAAATACTCTGAAAGTATCCACAATTGAACTGTAAAAGCAAGTGTGACTGATCAGAATCCTACTGAGTGCTGCAGCAGCGCCTGTCAGGGAGAGAATATTTAACAGCGAGCGCTTGCCTTCCTCTGCAACATCAGCTCCTCCAGCCAGCATAAAAGCAGGGTGGGAAAAGTCCCCGGTCACGTCTTTGGGGACCGACCTCTGCAAAGAGCTTCAATACCATTAGTGTGGCAAACCGTGCCCGGTGCTTCTCACAGTCAAGTACAGGAAGCCCGGTATAACCCCAGTGCTCAGCTGAGGTTACATTTCTGTAATGCACGGAGATCAGGAGCCTGCCACTGGAATGCGGC
Organism: Mystacornis crossleyi; assembly: GCA_013400655.1. Lineage (NCBI taxonomy): Eukaryota > Metazoa > Chordata > Aves > Passeriformes > Timaliidae > Mystacornis > Mystacornis crossleyi. The sequence goes on along the minus strand of VYZQ01014333.1, from coordinate 68,212 downwards.
TTGAGGCTCCATCCTTGGGCTCCAGCTGCAGAGCTCGGGATCTTACCTCATTTCCAGATAGCAGCTAATGTGGTGGCTGTCCTTCCAAACCTTGAACTGGAGCTCCGGGTTGATACCTGTGTAGGTTCCTGGAGGAGATAAACGGATGCAGCCCACTGAATGTTAGAGGGAAGTTGCTGAATGAAGTATTTGCCCATTCAAAAAAATACAGATTTGTCAACAGGCAAAAATCTCTAAGAGACGAAGCTTAGTAAACGTGTTTTAGTTCTTCACGTTGGTCTTGGAAGTGATTTCCTGATTGTAGGAGGTGTGCAGTATTCCTTCCGTCTGTGCTCACCTGATAGCACGACAGCATCTTTGTAACTCTGCCGTGGAGGGTTTGTGCACTCATGACCTAATGCTGAGTCGTTAAAGAACCCCAAAATAACAATTTGCTGTTCTCCAGTTTTCAGCTTAAAAGAAAATGTCTGAATTTGTTTCTGATTAGAATTGCAGAGCTGTTTTACACACAGGTGAGTCTTTCATTGTCTATTCTGTATTAGCTTGGTGGTCTGTCTGTTTAGAAGCTGAAATCCCTACAATAGGAGAAAAAACCTGTTCACTGTACCTATCCTCTTGTGAAAGTGAGTCACATGTGATTTTGTTCAATTACGGCAGTTGATTGACATGCAGAGCAAGAACTCATTTCTGAGAAGGTTTGTAGCATTTGTGGACTTGTTATAAACATCCATCCAAGAAAACAGTCAAGATTTAAGTCTCAAAGTAAAATTTATTTACCACAGAATAAGACTGTTTTGCTATTTCTTACTGTGTCTTTGTGCAGGTGCACAGTCACTCCTGCTGCTTTTGTCACTGATAACATACGAGGAGCTAATTTTAAATAAGTTTGAAAGGGAATTTAAGCTAAGAAATCTGAAGTTTTATGCTATTCTCTTGATTTAGTAGTGTTTTCTTCAGTATGTCTGGAGGCAAGAGAGGAGGAAGGGAGAAAAGATGATGCTTACTGAAGCTATTCTTCCTGGGCCCCATGTATCAACATTTCTGTAGAGTCCTGTGCAGAACTAGGCAGAATATCTGCTTTAGGCTCCTGCTTTGAAACACCCTCAGAAGGAGCCTCTCCCTCTGCCCTGAAGATAGAGGAAGCCTGGACAGAATAAACTCTCAGAATATCCTCTGCTGATGCTTACTAATTGTTAAAGAAGTCAGGAAACTGTTGTCCTAAAAAAAGCTTACTCAAGGTTCATTCATTTGAATGTATGGGTTTCAAAACGTTACAAGCAGTAAAGTAATGGCACAGCAGCACGAGGCTGGCTGGCTCTGAAACAGCCCTTAGTGCAGCCCAGGGTATTTCTTGCTTCTGCACTAGAGCAGGGTGGGGAGAGGTATCCCTGCCTGTAGTCACACAATTGCCTGGCAGAAGGTTGGGAATGTGGTCCAAAGTCAGCATTCAGCCCATTAGGCCAGATTCTCTGGAAAGCTGTCTAATAAATTAGATACGAGGTATTGGAGGTAAAATACCTTATATATACCTGATACAAGCTCAAAGGTATTTGAGCTAAACTTGTATTAAAAAATCTTCCTTTGTTATGTAGAGAACCATTCCAAAACTTGTTGCTGACTCTTTCTGAGGTGAGTTACATTTTCTCACCTAAGATTGATTCAGACAATGTTTCTGCAAAAGTTAGGTGGTTACTTGCAATGCTAAAACCGACACTTCCTCAGAAGAGAAGACAAGTCTGGTTTCATTGCTACTTCAGAAACTAAAGAAAAAAGAAAAAAAATTAAAACTACACGAATAAAAAGGTCTTGCATCATGCCTAAGGTCATTAGCATCTGGCTTTGGGAAGCTGCCAAAGGGAATGAATTTCAAAGACTGAGACTATTAGCTGAGAGCCTGCCAGTCCCAGGAGGTCTTACCTCAGTCTTAGAGCAAGAGCTTCCTGGCAGATCTTAATAGCTGTGACAGTACTTTGAGTGCGAGGATATCACTTAGGAGCGAGTCTAGAACTACCCAGGACTCGGGAGAAACTTCTGTAACACAGGGAGTGGCTCCAGGAAGCCACCCGAGCCCGGCAAACGGGCAGTGTGCAGGTGTTGCCTGCTCACAGAGGTTCTCTCTGCTCCGGGGGAAAACAGATGCTTTTCTGCACCTGCTCTACTTTCAGCCCAGCTCGGAGGAATGCACTGCATTAATCTTGTACAGAGGTGACCAAGGCAAGGTGAATCGGCAGGGTCTCTTCCCCAGCCATGAACAGGCAGCTCCCTAGATGAGCACGGCTGTATATAAACCCTCAAGCCAAGAACAGGCAGTGCGTATGTATAGCAGGCACTGCTCCTGCTCATCCTCCAAATACTTCCCCAGCCAAAAACCCCAATCTCTTCTAGCTAACCTGAAATGAGTCACAGTCCGATTGTTTCCCAAAGTCCCCTGCCTTTGTCAGGCACTGAGGAATGGATCTATGGTTGCACGTTATCTGCTTGTTAATGTGACGCTGCAGATCAGAATAGGTGCCCATCCCTTCCAGCAGCCTTTAACAGATGCAGTGGGGAGGTCAGAGGAATGCAGGCTCTTCTGGGGTACGAACAGCTGCCCAAGGGTGTGCTTTGGAGCATATACATCCATTTTAAAAGGGGAGTACATGTGTGTGTATGTGCGTTTTAGCGCATTCATAAAACCAAAAAGCACTTGGGCTGAGGCGTTCAGGAAGTGAACTACCAAAAAAACCCAAGAAATCCCCTAATAAATAAGCAAAACTGCAAGTCAGATGCATCACTGGTGTAATTCCTTTCCTTCAGTGCTTCGTGTCCTTTTTCCAGTGTGCTCCTCTACTCAGTGTCAGTTATTGTCTCCAGACATTAAAAAGCTGGTGTCCTCACCGTACTGCTGATGGAAGTGTTTCACTGAGGGTAAAATGAGTGAGCATAAGCACAAAGGGTTCACCAAATTTGTGAATTTTGCTTCACTTTCGAGTTCACCCTGCTGTTGTTCTCACCTGTTCTTAATAGATCATTGGCAACCCAGGTGTGATAGAAAGAAGTGCCTAAAATCACTTGCATGGCTATATGAGTGTACACAGAAACATGAGACATTTGTAACAATAGTGGAGTGGTGTTGCAATACAGAGAGATGAAATATATCTTCTTCAAATAAAAACCCTCGTTGTTCCACAGAGCTAACCTGTGGCTCATCACTCTTCTACATGAGATCATTGCGCAGCAGAACGAATCTCAGAAAACACAGTCCAGGTAACTCCAAAATGGGATAGATTACTGTCTTGCTTTACCCTCAGTAATGATGACTGGTCTCAGTTCAGTTCCCATATGGATTCAGTTTAGTTCTCACATGGAAAGGTGTACATATTGCTAAAACCGGCACTTCTTTCCCTGGATTTTTTTTTTTCCCTGATAAATGAAATCATATTCAACAGGATCAGGGAAAGCAAGGATTTGAGCAAACTGTGAAAAGAAAACCTGTTTTTCTGCAGTTGGTCTCTCCAGGGCTAGATTTGGGTGGTAGATAGGACGGGGGAGAGCGTGCACTGTCTGCAGGCCCCTCAAATATCTGTTTGATGCCTTTCCTCAATAGCTAAAATAAGACATCATTTAAAATATCTGCTTGTGCTATCATAGGGCCTGTGGATTTTGTTTTATGAGTAGCCAGAGAATTTTTTGCAAGAAATAGAGAAACTTTTTCATATGGTTCAGGTTTGTTCAGTTGGGTTTTAATTGCAGGTTCAGTGGCATCCTTTGTGCAGTTTCATCTGTAAAGTGAAAATTTAAAGTGACACACAAGTCACTTAAGTATTTAAAAAATGTTAAGAATCTGTTCATGCTTAAATTTAACTTTAGAGAAACCATCTGAAATGAAATATTTTTGACGAAGACTAAGCAGTTTGATCCAAAATAAATTATGAAGAGCTGCTCAAATACGTTTTCCACACTATAATTGGAAAATAACTTGTCCATCTTTTTGCTGTTAATATTAAATGAAAGTCTAGTTCATTGTTCTTAAAAATGCAATTATTATAATTTATTTTTTAAATCTGAAATACTGATAGGCAAGTTAAAAGGAGATCAGTGCCCACGCTGCTCCTGCTGTAGCTGCTTGGGGCCAGGTACTGGCATTACTAATTGGGTGCATTTTTGCCTAAGGCAGCACAGCAGGATGCTGGACCTGGTGTCCCCTCCGTGTTCCCGGTGTGTGTGATGCTTGTCCTTCCTGGGAAAGAGCTGTTTGATTTCAGAGAGGAGGGGCAAATGCTCTTTAATATGGATGTCTTTCTTTTTCCAAGATTACTGTTACTTCATCGATTCATTTATTTGTTGCGTTTCAAAGTCCAGCTGAGTGTTCAGAGCTTGGTAATTTCCAGTCCTGGGCATGGTTGTTAGTCACCTGAGGTTTGCAAACTGCAGGTCTTTGGTAAACACTTGTTTGAAAAGGCATTTATTTAATAGAGAGATAACAAAGCAGGTATCTGCTGTACTCCTGGTCACAAGTGTTGTTTACATATGCTCCTTGGGCCAGTTTTTCTGATTATAACTGGCTAGGTGAGATGCAACACTTTAACTGGTACATAAAATAAGCAGCGTGTCCCACTGCTAATGGCTGGGCTGTATAGAGCAGTTTTTAATTAGACTAAAGAAGCTGCAAATACTGGCATTGTCACAAACTGGCTTTCCAGCAATTTCTTTACATCACAAAATCTGTATATGAAAGTAGCTTGCATACCCTTTTCCTTGTAAACACATGTTTCTCATTCTGTGAGGCAGATGCTTCACAATGAATGTCATCCAGGTAATGTAGTTTGGAGAAAGCATCTTGACAAACAGAAGACGAAATTTCTATGGCTAGAAATGAGTTTTTAGAGCTTTCTAAAGAAGCCTGTTTTTTTTTAAATAAACGTATTTCAAAGGCTGTGCTTTTTCTCTTTAGTGGCCAGTGTAATATGATGGTTCAGCACAAAGATGTTTTTCGAAGTGTGTAAAGAGTTTGTAAAGGCAATTGGGACTGTACCTGAACTCTGCTGGTTTTATAACCAGCAGTTGCCACTCACTTCCTAAAATGGAGCTCAGGAGAAAGTGCTGTTCTTGGGAAGAGCATGAAGCCACAAAACTGACTGAATAACAGGCTGTCTCTGTCCAGGGTTTATTGTATAATTTTGAGTAAATCACAAATTTATCAGATTGTTAAAGAGAGATAATGCTTACAGTGAGGGTTGTGATGTCTTATTGGTGGGTTTTTTTTTAATAAAATGTGTTGAAATTACTTGAAAAGAATGGTGTTAGAGGTATTAAGTTTATTACAGATTTGATATAAGTTGTATTTCTGGGAGCTAAACAGATTTATAGCAATGAGGATTTAATGTATTCAGAGTATAAAAGGGCACCTCTTTTAGTAGTCCTTCTTTACTATAGGGAAAATTATAGATCAGACCAAGTATTTAATTTCTATTTGAAATTGCAACAGTTTTTTAATAGAGATTATGCTGACAATACCACAGCCTCATTTTAGCATGAGTGATTTCAGAAGAAGATAGCACTAAATACTCAGGATGAATTTAGCGTTTCTTCCCTCTTCAGGGTTTTGTCTAATGAGTGTGGAGTTTTAGTGCTCCTTTAATCGGAAGTCACAGAGGCTGGATGCCAGCTGCATCTCCTGTTTGTGGAAGAGGCAGTTCAAAAAGAATATTTTCTTAATAATCTGTTGGACAAGGAGCGTATGGTAGAGCCATATCTGGGTGAAGAGTTTAACACAGAAAAATTTATGACAAGCTGGGGGCTTTGGAGCAAAGCATGTGGCCGGGCTAATAAAAATGTCTCACAGTTACTGCTGGAGGGCTTCATCCTGCTTCCCTTCAAGCAAGCGACACAAGTCATGTTGGCTGTGCAAGGCAGGATAAAGTCTTTCAGCTTGTGGACACCCTCAGCAGGAGGGGACACCTGTCCCAGCCACTGAAAAAGGCATCAAAAGTAATCCTGAGCTGCCATTAACCCCATGCTGCTCCAGTATGAGCTGTTGCAGCGTAGTGGCCTTTATATCCTGTAGGGCAGTGGCCATTCAGCTCTTCTCTCTAGGAGCCCCAGGCTCCTTCTTACCAGTTCTGTGTGGTTTATTTTAACACTAGGACAACATAAAAGAGAAAAGGAGGTTTGTGAAAAGTCACACAAACCGTGTGTGTGTTTAGTATACCTGAAGGCTTGTTACTTCCTTGTGGTAATCCTGCCAGGCCTCCTCCTTCAATCCCTTCTGTGTCGGTCTGGCAGTCAGCTTCCTGCAGATATTACACCCCAAACCCCTGCTCCATAAGAGACTTCTGTTTTACACCTGCCACCCTCCTTATAGTTGTATGATTTCGCACCTTGTTCTAGCCCTGGCACTCCTCCAAGCAGTTCCCAAACGTGCACTAAAAAGTGGTTGGTCTTGAAGCACTTTTCTTCTTTTCCACTTTCCATGCTATGCATACTTCCCTATTATTTTAAACCACGGTATTAATGGAGGGAAAGCCCAGGTAACCAGTCCAGGGCTTCAGAGTTATTAACAGGGCAGCTCTGGTTTCACCCTAAAATAGGCTTGTGCTTGTTCAAGTGCCTTTCAAGAAGCATCAGTGATAAAATTTAAGGGACTCAGTAGCCAATACAATACTTAATTCACATTGACTTTGTGTTTCTGGAATTGCTTCTAACAGTTGCAACACTCACATTGCCACAAGTTATTTACTTCCTCGGGTTGCTAGCTGTCTGTGGCATCCCAGCCACTTTAACCAAGTCTAGTGCCCAGATCACCCAGAGAGATACAGCTTGAGCTGACAGTTTAGCTCCAGTCTGAACACATTTAAGCTGATAATTTCTAGTATGCAAGTCTGTTGTTAATGCTGCCTAAATACCGGGTGAGAGAGGTTCTGTTTTTTCTATACAGTCTCCTGTCAGAAAGCTGAGACAGGGATTGGCAGAAGGAGCAAAGGGGCTGGAAAGCCTGTAAGCAGAGAAGGGTTCTGTGCTGGAAGTCTGCTCTGTATCCTGGGTTCAGAGGAAGGCAAAGTGGCGAGGAGATGAGAGGAGGGGAACTGCGGAGGCTGCCTGGGCAATGGGGCAAGGCAAAGGCAGCATCGGAAAATAAATGAGAGCTCACGGCAGATGCCAGTTCCTCAGCCAGCTATTCTTGGCAATGAATACAAAGGTTAAAGCAAGGCAAAGTTATATTTATTTATGTGTGTGTGTGTGTATGTATATGTACGTATATATTTTATTTTTAAAAGGTTTCTCTTATTTCTGGGTTTTAAATTATTTCAGACGCTGCCTCTATTGGAGGTGCCACAATAACTCAAAGCTTCACAGAGACAAATCATTATAGCTTGTATCACAGGAATGCCCAGAGGCCTCTTGTAGGGACAAAGCCCCATTGTGTCAGATGTTATGGAAACATGGTGTATATCTTTGATTTATGGTGGATTTTGAATCACCCCTAATAGTTTAATATTTTTTCCCATCAGTAAGTTTCAGTTTTCGAGCTTTGAAAGGGGCTTTGAAAGGACTTTTCTAAGTTTGGGCAAAAATTTCTACAGACCACTACAGCCACCTCTGCATACAATTTCTATATACCAGCAATAGGCAGTAAAACTAGATAGAAATGATACTGAGAATGTATCACAGTGGTAGATTTGAACACTAACTGTAAAAAAAGAGTAGGAAAATTATATTTTTCTTTTTTTGTGAAGTAATCTTAGAATCGAAATGTCCCTTTGCTAGCAAAGTATTTAGACATTGTGACCAAAAATGAGGGAGGCAGAAATGTAATGAAAACACTGAAGGATCTTTTGGAAAACTTGGCGTAACATTTTCAGTTACATATTGTCAGTTTTATTTTTTCCCCAGTAACAGTAGGATTTGTCCTAGCTGCTGCTTTTTTTGGATATGATAATATAACAGACACTAGGTTGACTGTACAGTGTAAAGTTGTCCTATTGAGCATACCAGTAGTGGGATAGTTGCTTGCACAATTTAGCAGCAAACTCTGGAAATAATCTTTGGAGGCCACTAAGACTATTAATTTATTTTAACAAGTGCTTCTGTGAAGTTACAGCTTTGACCAGGAATGGTTATTTTATTCATTATATGAATGCAGCAACTTTGAATTTGTTCAGCATAATAAAATAGCATCTGCTGTGCACGAATGTTGGAAGACATTTGGAATATGACTGCATAGTGATGGTTTGTTTTAGCCGGAGTTCCAACATTTTTGTTAATGCCACTCAAATCAAGGTATGTCCAAAGCTACCACCAAGCAGCCAGGCAGCTTTCACTGTGAGTTTCTCACATATTATCCTTCTGCACTCCATTTCCAAAGTCTTATCTCCCTTGTCCATAGCCAAAAGCTACTAACTTGGAACAAAGTTCAATCAAGACCCAAACATAATGAAGAAGGAGAAATCACAAAAGATGGAGTTAATGGCTGCGGCTACCGCTGTGGATCCTTTTGCCACAGGCTCTGAAAGTCTGGAAAATTAATCAAAGTTCAATCAAGGATGTATGATATTGCGGCTGCTGCTGCAGCAGTGTCTGGTGTCACCTGGGAGCTGTCCATTAAAAACAGCTCACTGCAAACCGTCCTGGTATCGACGTGCTAGCCCGGTCGGAGAGGGTAGTCAGATGCTTCTCCAGGACATTGCTATGCCTCCTGCTTTCACTCCTGGGTAAGCTTCGAAAGTTTAACACGTTATTTTAGACATAAAAAGAACAGGCACATGTCTGGAGTAAGTCAGTAAAAGAGGCAGTTTCAGAGAAATCTACCAATGGAGGATAGGTGACCCTTTCAAGGGAGTTTTCTTGGAATGTCACTGTAAAATAGGAACTGAAATTTTCTCCCAGTCAATTAGAAGAGTATGTGGATGGGAAGAGATTAATTGAGAATTAAGGTTTTGGTTAAAGCATAAAGCTGTAAGAAAAGTCTTCAGCAGAGTGGGAGACCTGGTAAATAAGCCTCTATAACAAGCATGGATTGTCATAGGAGTGACAGTACTTTAAGTGTGGTTGTTAAACTCAACCATTTGGTCATAAATTTGTGGCTGATGAGCTTGCAAAAGAATCTTCGATAGATAAATGAGTAATTTTTTTGCAATAATTCTTCATGCAAAAATTTGTTTAAAAAGTACAGACTGTTTGCTTTTTATTTCATTGCCTGGGAAAAAGGTGTCCTGTAACTTGTTTGATGTTTATGATTAAAACTTGGCAACAGTTGTAGGCAGGGAAAATTCATCTTTCATTTTATCAGTCTGCCACTGAGACATGTCCTAGTCATCTCTAATACTCTTAACACTCCCATGAAACAAAGCAAAATTGCCACCACTGGTATTACTGCTATGTTACTCATCAGTTATTATATGCCATGGTTTAAACGGTTGAAAACCACTACCTGGTATTACAGAACAAGAAGGACAGAAAAAAGAGGAGAAAACAAAAAACACAGCCATAACCAAAAGGAAGGAAGAGGCTGGAGGCTGTGAAAATAAATACAAAGCTCCACAGAGTAGGTGAAGGGTGTCCTGTATTGGTAGGATTCATCATCTTTGGGGAAAAAAGAACAAAGAGCATTACTGTTTCAGATGTCATATTGCCAACTCTCCTTTCTTTAACCATGTGAATATGAGTGGCTACCAGTTTTATGGCAGGCATTTTATTCTGACTTTGACACACCTCTGGCCCGATGTCACACCCTTTGGCCCCGGGGCACGATCGTGGTTCCTGACTGTGCCTCTTATGACAACACCAAGTCTCTGGAATTCTGTCTCAGCCCTTTCAATCAGATAGCATAAACATGTCTGTCTCCCCATTGTGTTTCTGCCTGGTTCATCAGAATGGCTTGACTGAAATTGCTGGTGTTCCTTTGATAAACCATTAGTGCTAGAAAGGGGTTTGAATTTTTTTGTCAATTACTAAATCTTGGTGACAGGCAGAAACTGCCTGTTAAAACTTGTGTTGTAATTTGAGGATTAAATGCTGCACCTCTGAGAAACATCAGTATCAAAACTGATTTGCTCTAAGAGACTTAACGTTGTTAGGAGCTGTGGTCTGACAGGGTAGATTCCTTAATAACAGAGTTAGCAATTAAATGTTTTGAACTCCTCACAGGACTTGCAAGATTAGAGGGCAGTTGGTAAACTTGGGCAGAAAGGGACATGTGTAGCCAATAGAGCACCCACCTTAATCCCCAAAGGTGAAAGACTTCAACTCCCATTATTGTTTGGTTATTAGATAAAATTAGAAAATTGCATTTCACTTGATAACACCTTTCTCATCTTTGGGAAGTTCTCAAAGAACTCAACTTTGCAAATTCTTTTTTTTTTTGCTAGGACTTTCCTGTAAACTCACCCCAAACTAGACTGACCATGCAAAGAAAGATGGGTAGAGCTGCCCAGAACCTTTGGGGGTGTTGTTCTTGCTGCAGCATTGCCATCTCACTCTTTATAGCCCATCTCTAGCTGGGTGGGTATCTCATAGATGTATATGGCACTTGTATATGAAAAAATGATGCCGTCTTTTGCCATCCATTTAGACAGAGGCTGCAGGCTTCATTGCAGGTAAAAATGTTTAGAAAGGTAGAGAACAGAACCAATAGTTAAGCCAGTTTTCTATCTCAGCCCAGAGTGTGGGGCAGTGGGAGGAAGGAGCCAAAAGGGTCCTTTAGTGCAGACTCTCCAAAAGGATCTAATCAACCCAATTTGGACTTTTTATAAATGCTCTCAGGTTCTAGAATGAAACTGTACGCATTCAATGGAAAGGCCCAGTTACTGCAGAATTGGGTGAGCTCACCACTGTGGCATATGTGAATATGCTCTCATTAGGAGAGATAAAATGCTGTACTTGTTTGTCATCAAGTATATGTTAAACGTCTTTTGTCTGTTTTGTTCAGCACAAAGTAGCATTGAAGGGAAGAAACTGAACACTAGAAAGAGTGGACTAGAGTAGTACTTCAAGAAGGTTAGTGCTATCAACAGGTCAGGTGGGGCAGTGTACAAGTCTGGTGATCCTAAGATACCTCCAAAAAGATTTACATAAAGAATGAAGAATCCAAATTGGAGAACCAAATACAACAACTACAGAAATCATTGAAAGCATAATTATGCCATGTTGTATAAATATGCTACTATTCATGCTGAGAGATTTGCCTTGAGAAAGGCTGTAACTTAACACCAAACATTATTAGATGTAAAAGTATTACATAATCAAATTTTTCAGAGACAAATACATTGTGGCATAAAACAACCATGAATAAGTGTCAAAAAGAAAGTTACTGTTCAGGCCAATCCTAATTGTTAATTGCAGTTTCTTGATCTTAGCGGCCGTCAGTGGAGAGGCACCATTTCACAGGGATGGGTCGGTGGTGCTGGTGTTGGTGATGTGTCTCTGGGTTTGCTATGCACGCTATTTTAAATGTTAGCATTTTGTAATGGCTTCACTACTGTTTTGAGCTCCAGAAAAGTAATGCAGTGAACAGTTAGATAAAAATTAGTGCTGAAGCAGAGGTGCAAATGCAGAGAGTATCCAATAAATTTATTTTTGTTGGATTCAATTTGTCTAATTACCCTAAACGGGATGTCAGCAGCAAGACAGGGATAAACATTTAAACTCTGGGTAAACTGTTAGTAGAAAACAGTTTCCAACACTTTATAGCTCAGGCTACCTTGTAAAATCAGCCTATGTGGAAAGAAGAAATTTGAGTTTCTCTGTTGCTTAGTGAGAACTGGAGTGCCCAAATTGTCCTTCCACAGATCTTAGGAAACTTTATCTAAAGTACTTTGTGCCTTTAGCAGGCCTGTTTGTAGTTTGACTAGTGCTCAAAACCTGTGCTGCAGCACACTAAGTTTAACTCTGTTTTCATCTTCATGTGCGTGGGTTTGTTAGATTTTAAAAAAACCTCGAACTTGCAAGTTGTTTGAAACCCACAACTGTCTTTGTCTTGCTGACAAGTTATCAGTTCTCCTCATTTTCAAAGGATGTTTCCTCTTTCCCCTTCTCCTTCCCCAAAATCTTGTGTCCCTGCCATCCTGGGCAGCAGTTCCTACTCCTGTTGGCTTTTCTCCCTGAAAGGTGACCCAGGGCCCAGGGGTACGATCATGGGGCTGACCACTGCTTCTGAGAGGTGAAGTGTTTAATCCACACATCTCTCCAAGGCAGTAAGCGAGCAAAGCATGAAATTAGTGCTACAATCTTTGCCAGCACTGATTTAAGTAAGAGGGACATCGTGTATTATGTGATGGGAATTTCGGCCAAGCAGGCAGGACACGGAGGTTAACGCCGTTGTGCAGCGAACTCTGGGAGAAGCAGCGTGAGGCAGCAGCATGTGGTTGGGGAATTCAGAATTTACATGCCCATTTGCCTAGAGAACACAGTGGCAGACCAAATCTACTCCCAGTGTTTAGTCAGTGCTTAGTTATTTTCTGTATGCTCTCTTCAGAATGATTTTTTTTTTTAATCAAACACCAAAATTCAGGTCATGATTGAAATTTTAAGAGTCAGGAGAAATCTTCTCCTGGGGATTGTATTGCACTTTGTGCTGTATGACTCAGTTTTGTTTGTAGTGATTGCCTACAGTTAATACCCATTTTTAAAGCACCCTGGATAATAAAATCAGTTAAGAGCAGCAACTTTTTGTTTATAGTCGGTTCCATGTGTTGGAGCTCTTCTCAAAACCATGAATGCTCTTGCATTTGGTTAAGAAGTTTTAGCACTTCCCAGTCTGCCCTGCATCCCCCTACGTTCATGCTGCTCTGAGCACACAGGCTGAGACACGGAGAAGGAACAGGCTGGGGCAGGTGGGAGGAGAAAGCTGCTTTCCTTGGGCTGCATTGTTGCACTGTGATTTTAGGTATTTGTTATGACATACGGGGAGTTCAGACCTGGGGACCCTTTTCCTTTGCCTTCAGCGCTGTCCCTGAGAACATAATGAGGTGCTGTAGTTTCCCCAAAGAGCTTCCAATTTACGTAGATTTAAAACCGAAAAATAGTAATTCAGAAGCAAGGAAATAAAAATCAATTTAAATAACTTGCCTGAGGTCAAATAGCGATTCAGTGGCAGAGCCTCTAGTGAAGTCCAGGACCTCTGTCTCAAGGCTGGTGCCCTGTCCCAATGTCTGTTTCTTTTCACAAGCAGCTGGTTTTCCAGGAAGCTGGAAGATGATTTAGGGAAGTCATTCTCTGCTTTCCATTTTGGTCATTCTTAAGATACATCTTGGTAACTGTTCTGTACTAGCAAGCTTGAACTATGAATCAGCTGAAATTACTAAAAAAAGTGTTAGTGTGCCAGTATTCCTTTAGAAGTTGACCTGTAGATCCAAACCGTGCCTCGCACATGTCACATGCTAGGGATCATTGGATTTTGCTAAAAGGTGCAGAGGTAGTAAAACACTGAAAAATTGCTGATCAGAAATAGTGGACAATTTGAAAAAAGCATGAATATGCTCCCATTAAATATTCATTGAAAAAGCTTGAATAATGAAAACAATGCTTAAAACACAAGACTGTTAGTAGATAATTAATTAGAAAACAGTAAATTGGTTTTAAATTGTTTGCTATGGATAGTTAGCCCATTTAATAATAATTATCATCTTGCAGGCAAATGGCAGATAGCTAGTAAATAGGTTTTTCCTGGGAACTCGCTAGAGGGAAGAGCAGCTCTTCACACATTTAAGTTTTAGTCACTTATCATTTTGAATTCAGAGCTTCTGGCAGTTTATGTAATCTTAAGCCACTCTTCTCACCTTTGTTGCAGGATTCTCAATCATGTTGAGTCCTTTTTAGTTACATCACTGCTCATTTCATTAAGAAGGAAATACAATTTTAGCAACAAGGTGTGTCTTTGGCTTTGAGTTAACATCTTGAGAGAGCAGCTAGGTTTTGTGCTCATCACAGAGCAGATGCTTTTAAAACACTGCTGTTAAGAATCAGTTCAAATAACATGTTTTTGGCCGTGACTACTTGGGCACTTTTTCCCACAGTTTACAAGACCAGTGATAAGCCCACGTGTCCTGCCTTGTGTCCCCGTGAGAGGAGTGCCTGGGGCACCTTGCAGGCCCAGAGGGGGCACTGGAGCCTCCGTGTGGTGCTCCTTTGGGAAGGGACCAAGTCGCCACTGGTGGTTGACTCTTGCGACGCCCGAGTGCTCTTTGCCAGAAGGGTCTGGCAGACCATTCCAGGAAATTATATCCCCCTCTGTTATTCCATCTTGTTCAATAGCTTAGCAGGAGAAATAAGGTATAGAGTGGAGAACCCTAAGGATTTAGGAAAGCATATGCTTCATGTCGTGCTCTGTAGGACCAGATTCTGGGATCATGTTGGCCTTATGCTGGTCTGATTCCAATTACTGCCATGCCTTAACATCAACTGTACTCCAGTATTTAGCTAAATGTAAATCAGGTTCTCCTTAAGCGTTGTGCATTTATCTAGTGAATAGTAAACAGGATTAGCAGAAGACAACTAATAAACTAACAATAATAATATGTTAGCTGTCCTCTCCCTACAGCCATCTTATTTCCTGCTGCCTTTCCTATAGGATTAAAGGTATTCATCTGGTCAAATGTTGTCCTGGTTCCTGCAAGAGTTCCCTCTGAGTTCAATGCAACTTGTTCATGTCTCTCTCTGGTATACTACAGTGTATTACTGAGTTAGGAGAATGCAAAGAAATTACCTACAGGAGTTAAAAGTCGAGGAGAGAGGAGAGGAGAAGTGTTTTGTCCTGGGGGGTTGTTTTGGGTTTTTAAATAGGTGAGAAAGGACTATGACAAAAATCGTGCTCTAACTCATGAATGCAACCCAACACCTGAATAACTAAAACCAGATTTTGGCCCAATTACTATAAAGTAATTATTCTCCTGTCTTTATGACCCGTACTGCTGTTAATAGGAAGCTTCAACTTCATAAAAAGGAATAAAATTCAGCCTTAACTCAAAAGTAAGTTGATAAGGGGAAATGTTTTAACTTTAAAAAATACACACCCCAGTCACTGAACCTTTGAGACCTGCAAATGTTTAAAAAGAAAGAAAAAAACCTGCAGCAGCTGCAATTTGAAAAACAACACTGACGCTGAAAATAAGTAATTTTACTCATAAGTACCGCATAGCTTATTTGCAGATAGTTGTACACTCTGAGAAGAAGAAAAAAAAAATTGTAATAGGCCTGAGGTCAGCTGCATTGATTTAATGCATTACTTAGGCTGCCAGAGCAGAGGTAGAATCTCCTCACACTGCATTAGGAGCGCCTCAAGCCTCCGTGACTCCTTTTGATCAAATCTCTGTGAAAGATGAGTGTCATGCCCTCTTCAAGCCAGCTGTGAGGGGACTGCCCTGCGACTGGAGGAGCGTGCTGGAGCACAGCACTCCGGGGCAGCGAGGTGAGAGCTGGCTGCAGAGGTGAGAGGCAGACACAACTTCGTACTGTAGGTCTGGAGAACACCAAGGGGGAGGATCTTATTTCACTCCCCTGTGCACAGCCTGAGCATACATCAGACCTTGAGGTGCTCAGAGTCAGACAAGAGTAAAGAGGCGTGTGATGGTTCTGCCTTAGTACTTGTACAGGCAGGAGTGTTTCCAGTACTTCTTTGTACAACTCACTGAGGGAATGGGAAACTGTTTTATAGCTCTGGAAACATAAGCACAGTAAGAATGTCTGAGGTAAGGAAAGTTCTTTGCAGTTCTCTATGAATGTATGTTTTTACTGTGCAACTTTTACTTGTGGCTATGCACTGTGGAGATATAAAAAATGTTGCAATGGTGTTGTTTTGGGTAATGAACAATGGAGATGAGAGCTGTAGGAAGCTGTGCTCTCCATTTCTTAATTATGAAAAGATACTGTAAAAGTAGGAAACTAGTTGCTGTAAAAAATCTGTTTTTTCTTTCTGCTGTGCACTGTAAACAACTGTATGACTTTCCTGTTCTACAGTAAGTAATGCAGAATTGCAGGCTGATTATAATAAGCAGAGCCATCACTTGTGTAATTGTTTTCCAATTGAAGTAGTAGCATGTAAATCATAAATACTTGACAATGTTTAATTGTACAAGTCCTCAATATACATTAATAGCAGTAAAATCTGTGATTTGTGACTCAGATGTGTTTTGAGTCAAGTGCTTTAACCAGATACATTATCATTATCATGACGTATAAATGCACTAGAGAGCAGACAACAATGTAATTTCACTACGAACTTCTTTAGAAATTACCACGAAAGTGGAGTGTAATGTATGCCCTTTATATACAATTTATTTTTGACTATTTAGCATCCAGAAAATAAGGCCAGTAATTCTTTNAATTAAATGTCTGGTATTGTGATGCATTTAACTTATTTATTTGGATTTTTTTCATCACACAGAAAAATAAACATGGTTTAATTGTCAGCTCCTACATAATGAGGTTTTGTTAGATGTGTTTAAGATACAGCATTTTACTTTCTGGTTTATTAATTGGTCAAATACTTCCAGTCCTCTGTGTAACAGATTCTTGGTTTAAAAATGAGGAGAGGGCAGATCACTAACCCAGGGGAGGACTACTGATATACACAGGCTGTGGTTTATCCTTCTGTAAAATCCTACGGATAAAAAGTGACACTATTTTTTTACCTCTTTCATTTTCTTATCTCTTTTTTTTTTTCCCCATTTCCTTTTTCTTTTTTAGATATTTTTCAGTTTGAATAACCTGGCAGCCAAGCAACATTCTGATATTTTGGAGATGTGGGAGAGAGAAAATAAAACAGACTAGTTTTGTTTTAATTTAAAACGAACCACTGTTCGAAAGGCATTTAACAGTCAATTTTCACATCTGATCTGAAGTTGGATTTTTATTGTGCTCATTTAGTTGAGGTTGTTGTTCAAGCAATTCCATATAAATTTTTGTAATTCATGTAACTACTTGGCTTCTTGAACCTCGGGAGCCGATTGTTTGTCTTATCTTTTGGTGAGCTAACTCTGCGTTATGTTGCAAAACCTTGGGGCATGTTGTGTTTCTTCGTGTTCCTGCAGTCTGCAAGTGAAGTCAGCTTCATTAGTTTCATGATGGCACATCAGTGCATGGCTGGTGTTGCCGCTTCCTTCAAGCTACTCCCGGAGCATGATCTGGGCTGCCTTGGTTTGGATAAGCTTGTAAGGATTTGTCAGCCAGATGTGACAAGATTGTCAAGAGGCAAGTAAAGAAGGAGATCTGATATTAATCAGTGCATAGCTTGGAGCCAAACTTTCTCAAATGCAGTGTAGTAACATGTTCTTCTCATTTACTGCTTCTCTTTGTGGCTGTAGAACTGCCACTGTCTGAGTTTGACGGTTAAAAGGGATGCCAGCTAATAGTCTTTAATTGTAAGGATACAATTCTAGGTGGGAAAAGATCGCGTGCTTCTATTTTTAACATCCTTTTTGGAAAATAAGTGCAGTTTGTTGTAAAATACGCGAGCGTTATGTTAGACAGGAGTCTCTGTTTCTGTCCTTTGGTTTTAAAACGGTGGAATTGCGGCTCAGCTCTCAGTGCAGGAGCAGTGGGAGGTGGGGGAGTCTCACTCCACTCCAGGTCACGGGGCGAAGTGGGTCCCCCATTATTATAACCACTAACAACAGTGCGTGTTGGTTTGCTTTGTGCTAGTGATTAGAACAATATTCACTGAAGAATGCCTTTGTGATTGCTGCTTTTACAGAAAAGGGAAAAAGACGGAGTTTTGAAGACCATATCGGATATTCAACTAGATTATTTACCATTCTGTGTATAGTGCTGATAGGTTTTTTTTTTTAATAATCAGTATAATTGTGCAATTCTGTTTGAATGAAGCACTAGAATTTTGAGCAGTTTGCAGCTTAATCAGACTTTTAGCAATAAGTGAACGTGTATTTTCCATAAGATTAGTTATTTTTTACATTTTTGTTATCCTTAATGTATATATGTGGATTTTTAATTGATTGATTTCTTAAAAGTAGTTATTCTGTTTATTCTTTGAACTACTGAACCATCTACAACCTATTCAGAACCCTAAGAATAATGGTATGTGCAAACATATCCAAACATTCAGGAGAGCTGAATCTTCACAGAAATAGGAAAAATTATTACAAATATTGGGTCACTTCACGGGCTTTTACTTGAGTTTCTGCCTCCTGAGGTGCGGTGAGGTTTGGCCTTTTGATACCAAATGTCTTGACTTCCAGCTTCCGTGTCTGTTCATGATACTGTTACAAGATCTGTTCCTACATATTGAGCGTGTCATTCCATTTCCAATCCAACAAGCCAGTGATTTATTTCGTTTGCAGTAATGTAGACTTCATTACAGTGATACTAAATACACCTCTGATAAAAACAGAACTGTTCTCGTTACATTTTAGATTTCAGCTTTTGTTACAGGTACGTGTTTTAAAAGCATTTTGGGATGATTTGGCATTTAGTAAACATTTTTCATGCAGATTTGAGCTAAAACTTAACTATGGCTCTTCAATTCATTATTCCGTAAAATATCCACCAAATGTAAGGAAGAAAAACTGATTTTGCCCTCTGGGTCATCTCCTGCCCTTTCTGGTTTCAGTAGTGCAGGAGCTCTCACAGTTCCTATGTGCTGGAAGCCAGCAGATTTTGTCCTAGCAGATGCTACAGTTGAAGTTTTATAGCAAGTGTCATTGCCTGTCTTCTTTTTAGCTTTTATTTCTTATTATTTTGTTGCTGTCACTTAGAAAATCATAGAGATAGAAATTTCAATATTCAGACTCAAAAAAAAATATTATTGAGAGAATGAGGAGAAGTGGCAGTTTTTAACAGACCTCAGTCACTTTAGTATAAAGAACAATATTTCATTCCACACTTCAAAACCTTTATAGAATTTAAACAAAGAAGGAGGAGAAAAGAAAAGAAAAAAGAAAAATGCTATTTTTTTACTTTGAATTTTAAATATAGAAGATTCAGTGAGAAATGGGTGTTTTTTCATGTGAGAGTAGCTGATGTCTGAAAGCCAGGTAAAAATTTCCTCACCTGTGTTCAATAAAAAGGAATACTGAGTTTTAAATTGTGAAATTACCAATAGAGCTACACTGTTGCATAAAATATTGCATAACTGTAGCACCATAGATAGTATCGTTTATGTGTAAAAATTGTGTTTGGGTTTAAAATTTATGAAATTGCATTAAATGGAATTGTGTAACGCTAAATATTCAGAGAGCTCTTATTTTACTTTTATTCTTTAACCCCTGTCTTTGCTCCGTAACAGGAAAAAGGAAGAGATTTTAAGCATGCATATTTTATGGCTTTGAGACTTAAGCAGAGGTGTGAGGAGCTGAAAAATTTAGGATTGTCTTTGAAACATTAACTCACGCATATTGCACACATGTACCATTTTATAAAGTAGGTAAAGAGTTAAAGACATATTTTAAAGGCCTTGCAATTGGTATATACTAATATTCCTCCTTTCTCTGATACTCGGGCATCTGTGTTAATAACACTTATTTCTTGCTAGCATAGGGCTTGGAGTTAAATATTTAATTCAACTTCAGTTCATGGCTAGATCTGTAGCTTCAGCATTTGGTGTAGCATGCTTAGCATGTCAGTATGGATAAGTAGTATGTGCACAATTTATTTGTTAGATTAAATAGTATCTAGTGCTTTATCGTATGAAATTTCACACCATTTCTGTCCAGTGACTTATCTTTACCCCGAAAGTCTGAGCAGTTTTTCTCATCAGCAGCAATCTGTTACTCAGTTTTGAAATGCACTAATAAGAACAATTTTTCTTGTAAATTTATTAAAAAGGGACGTTACTGTAATATCTTGTGATAGATACACTGCTTAATTACCAGCAAAATGTTTCTGACCTACGCAGGCTAGGGCAGGTATGCTGTGGGAACTGTAGCATCGCAGTCTGTTTCAGAATGAAAAGTAAATAACTCTAAGATAATGATAACATGATGTTTTTCCTTCCTCAATTTGTATTTCTTATTTTCCCGTCCAAACCATAAAAGAGGCTCTGACTGTCCCTGAGGTGGACCGAGCTGTCTGTCAGCACTCACCTGTTGTTAACAAGTGAGATTAATTGCAGCATAAGCCGGTCTATCTACAGCCACGCTGCAGAATGGCAGAATTAAGCTTTACTGTCCAGTTGTCCTGTGCTTTTTATTCAGAGCAGTGGCCCGAGTGTGTGCTTGCACACACACACACACACACACACACACGTTCTTGTCTCTTTATAATTATTTTGACAGTGCCATTAACAAGAGTTGCCCTCAGGGGCCCTTTAGGGTAAGTGACATGCACGAGGAGTGGTTTTCATCCCACAAGTTACGCCGTGATTAAAGCGTGGCCTTGTGGCGTGGCTGCCTTGCTCAGAAACAGCCCCTTGTGCTTCCTCACCCGCTGCAGTGCCCCGGACTGCCCCGAACTCCTCTCCCTCGGCTGCGGGAGCCGCCACGGGGCCCAAACTGGCTCCAGGTTGTGAGGCTGGGGTTAGCTCAGTCTCTTGTCTCAGCTCCGCACTCCCAGGACTCTTCTCACTTAGAAAAACTTTTTTATAAAGTGGTGACATGTGGACTGTCTTTTAAATCCACAAGAAGGGTTGGTTTGATGGAGTGGTGCCATCCTGTGAAGGTATTACCTAATTTCAGTTCTATCTCACTGAGCTTATTCACTCCCCTCACGTTTTTTTCTGGTTTTGAGGACGTTTTAGTCAATTATTACAAGGACAATTAAACATTTTCAGCTCAAGGTGCTCAGCTGCACCTACAAGAGAGAGAGATTTGGTCAAATTTTGGACCAAAATTTGTTTTGTTCAGCTCCACTGAGGCAGAGGGTAATGTGGTAACGAAACTTGCTGTAGGATCTGGGTTGTATATATCCTGATTATGTGTCTTTTTAGGCTGTGGATGTTTAAAAGGAAGCCAGGTTTTGGTATCTGACCCCAGATAAACAATATGGATATATACATAAGGATCCAGATAATTAATGGGTTGTGTTCCATGGTCTTATCTAGAAAATGTACTCAACTTGTGGCCTTTGTGTACTCCTAGAAGAAAAATCATAACATAATTCTCCCACAGAACAGGGGTAAGTGGGAGTTGAGTGATATCTGCACCAGCCAAAATTTTCAGTAGAATAGGTTTTAAGTTCAATTTCTAAATCCATGGTTGGCCTCTGAAACAAAAACTTTTTGTCTGGACTTTTCAAAGGCTCTTGCACCTCCTAACCTTGGTAGGAGTAGATGGTTGGTGTGAATGAAAACCAGCCCGGTTACTGAGGAGCCATCATCAGTTTAGGAACTGAGCTGTGAGTCTAACTCTGTGTTTAGTGGCACTGTAAAAAGCAAATTGTGGCCCGCCTCCACCTTTCCCATCTGTCTCCTAGTTGGTCTCTTAAGCAGGAGACGATAATTTTGCTAAATTATTTTACTAGTAAGAAGTTTGTCATAGGAATTGTCTCGGGCCAGCATTTTTAATGTGTCTGAATGGATAAGGTTGGAGCTATTTGGTCAGCTGTTTACTCTGTCACATCTTTGTACAACTTAACTAAAAGCTCAAAATACAGAAGATATCACACGTTTCTGGATAAAACAAACTGCAAAGCTGGTTTGCTTTTTAGGAAAGTTGTTTGTCGTTACTTATGTTTATTAAATAACTATTAGCAGCAGCTGTTACTTTGTAAGAAATAGGTTTTTTGATATAAGACTGTGGAAATAATGTGTGCATTCAGTCCACA
This sequence comes from Mystacornis crossleyi, assembly GCA_013400655.1. Classification (NCBI taxonomy): domain Eukaryota; kingdom Metazoa; phylum Chordata; class Aves; order Passeriformes; family Timaliidae; genus Mystacornis; species Mystacornis crossleyi. Next base: position 46,525 of record VYZQ01014333.1, on the reverse strand, counting down.
TAATTTAATATAATTAGGGATCTTATAAGGACATTTTCCTTATTTTAATAATTTTGTGTAATTAATTTTTTTAGTCTTAAATATTTCTCAACTTTAGTATAGAAATTGCAGCAACCAAGTATAGTGGCTTAGGTGGAAATGTACTTGAATGGAAATGATTTTGTTTCAGGGGCTCAGGCCCTGAAGCAAAGGCAGTGTTTCTATGCTGGGGTGGTGGGGAACTTTCCAGGCCCTCAAACACAGAAGGAACCACCACAATCCTGAGCTGAACACGCGCAAGCCGTAGCGGGGGCCAAGTGTTTGTGCAGAGCTGCTCTCAAATGGGCCCTGCTGTCAGACCTGTGCACGTGTCCGTGTGCTGCAGTGCCCTGTTATTATTATTATTTTACTAGTGAGAAGTTTGTCGTATGGATCGTCTCGGGCCAGCATTTTTAATGTGTCTGAATGGAGAAGGTTGGAGCTATTTGGCCAGCTGTTTACTCTGTCACATCTTTTTACAACTTTACTTAATTAAAAGCTCAAAATACAGAAGATATCAGGCGTCCTCCCCTCTGCCCATTCCCAGGGTGTCTTCCCAGCTCCACTTAGAGGCAGAAGAGGCCTTCCATATTCTGTCCATCCTGCAGGCATCTTGTTACCTCTTTGAAGTGAGCATGTCAGGAAGAAGGAAATGGCCCAGAGCCTTTCCTTGAAGATGCTGCAGGGGCCTTGCTAATGGTCTTCACAGGCAGATGGGATTCAGAGCCTTACCAAGCTGGGAATACATTGAAACTTTCAAGGAACAATTAGAGGTACAAGGTGCTTAGTTTAACAGATTTAATATCAACATGCGTTTTGTGCCTAATTGTTGGACTGTGTCTTCAACAAGTGCTTACACCACCTAGAGCAGCCCAGCACACTTTGTGATTGTACTTGGAATATGCTGGCCTTTATTTTAGTTCCAGTAAACTACAGAGAGCTCAACTGCATCAAAAACTGTGCATCAAAACCGAAGTCTGTCTTCAGGAAGAACAGACACAAGGGCTAAATATGCACTATAGAGTGGACAGGGGGGATAAAAATACATGTGGGATGGATAAAACCCCAGATATTAGTCTGATCTGGGGAAGCTGGATTGTGATACAGTGAAAGTAAGGTGAACAAAGTGCAAATTGAGAACTTGTTTTAAATAATGACAAAACTGACAGGCAGAGTTATTTATAAGCAGAATATATCCCAAGGGAAAGTGGCAAAAGTTGCTTGACAAACAATGGACGAAGCAAAGCTTTGCTCGTTGTTTCATGTGGAAAAGTATGGCACTGAGAGAGATGCTTATGATAAGAGGGGTTTTGATTTGTCTCTGCTTTCAGTGGTTGTGCAAAGGATTCAAACACAACAGTAATCAAATGCAACTGGGTGAGGAAAAAGGAAGACTTACTTAAACTCTGCAAACACAAGAAACGTGATGGATTATAATAAAAACAGAAAAGAAAAAAAAAAAAAAAAAAGACCAGAATGGCAACTTCAGTCATTTCTAGTTACTGTTCTCTGAGAAAGGTGCACATAGACTTGGATTTGGCATTTGATTTAACTGTGGCTGTAATTTAAGAGATGGTAAAGGTATCTATCCCTTTACTTGCCTTACAAATAGTTTAAAAGAAGCAAGCAATAAGATACTTCCAAATAACCAGACATATGTCCCATTTTTAATTTTATTTCTTGCCCCACTGTAAATCATGCCTCTTCTTCCGCAAGCATTGGTACTGTGGAGCCACTGTGGGTGTATTCTGCAAATATGGGAAATGTCCCAGTTCTTTCCTGTAGGATTAGTGCTCACCAGGGTACAAATCATGGTGGGTCACATGTATTCAGTGGATTACCACAGATGATGGTGAGAGGGCCACAGGAGATAGGGCTCGTTGCTAGAAACCCTCAAGAGAGGGCATGGAAAGCAGTATCTGCTATAGCTCATCTAATGAAAGTTTCTCATGTTTTTGTTTCATGTAACTCCTATTCCTTCTTCAAACTTGCATTTTAAACTGATAGAAATTTCTAAGCCCTGCCTACAAAACATATTCCTGTAGCCTGGCATCAGTGACACCATTTTGTCAGTAATCCTCATAGCAGAGCAGGGAAGCTCTCAAGCTCTTCATGGGATGGCAGTAGCTTGAAAAAAGCAGCAGTTTTTGAAGTGGGGAGAAACTTTGTGCAAAAAAGCAAAGGGTTTTTCATAAATTCCAGAAAGTGCAGAAGTGAGGGTGCTGACCTGTGCATTTCTGTTGTTAAATAGCACTTGGGTGACCTGGGCCTTGCTATTCCATTTCCCTGGTGTCTGCACTTGCAGCCCTCGCTGTGTGAGAGACCCAGACCAGCTTTCCAGCACGAGCAGAGATCTGCAACTCAGTCCTGACAAGGCCTTCAGTACTTCCTTGCTTCTTAATTTATTTCCCAAGCCGAAGTGCTGTCAAACCAGAACCCACTTAACACTGAACGAGATTGGATACGTTTATAGTGCCCTTCTTCTCTTGCTGTGTTTTTAAACCTGTTGTATGTTGCAAGAGAGCGAAGGTCCCAAAAGACTTCAGCAGAGCATGGATGAACCTCAGACTTGCTTTGTGAAATGAAGCCTGATTATATACCCAGAATCAGCATGACTATGTCCCATTAGCCTGGACTTTTCCTTAGCTGTGAGGGCTGTGAGCGGGTTGCAAAGAAAAATTCAGTAACTTTTGAAGCGTAATTGAAGCCACATCAATATCTGGCAAAAAAAAGGAGGTGAGCAGGCATGACTTTCAGGCAGCAGATGCTAAGATTCGGTGATTAGTAGTTAGGTGTTTTTCAGTGACCAGTTTAATGGTTAATGTCTGTCTTGTAATGAGGGATCATTTTTATATAAAGTTCAGCATTTGGATTCCCACGGTCATGCTGGTAAAACTGCAGAAAATTTTGATCAGTCTTTTCAACTTTATTTTTTAAAAGAATTAAGAAAGTGTGGCTAACAATGGATTTGGAAAGATCCCTTTGTGAAGGAGAGAGTGACTGGAAAGCAATACCAAGCTCCTTGATGATAGCATAAGATTTCGTTTTTTAGACCATCTGCCTTCTGTTTCTATAAAATGAAAATAAATAATGATGTGAATGAAAGGATTGTACTTTAAAAAATTTCCACTATGATTTCCTTCTACATTCCCAATCCTTTAATTATAATTTTCAAGCTTAACATCTATGCAATACAGAAAGTTATTCCTTTGTTCTGCAGAATGAAATTGTGTGTACATTCCACTTGTTGGGAAAATAAAGCTTATTAAAAGACTTTATATAATTACAGAACCTTAGAATAGGCGTATTAAGGATAGTAGGATTAATGGGCAAAAGACAAGGGTATTATTTTCATGAAGTTTTGCTAAATTTCCTTTCATTAAACTCTGATATGTGTTAATTTGGGAGATAATCAAAGTGCATCTTTTACAAATACTTTTTAAAGTTGAACAGTGACAATTTAAAATTGTGACTCAGATTATGTCAAAAGTTAATTTTGCTCTGTTATATATTTTCTGCAACTATATTATATATTTTAAATGTTGCTAGAAAAGTTTTAGGAGACACAGACTGACAAGCACAAATGAAGGGAAATGCTAAAAACCTGAAAAATCACAGTTGTTTCTTCTTAGGGATTCTTTCAAGTAATTTTTTAAGTCAGCAACAGATCCCTGATTCGAGGGTACACCTTTGACATGTTAGCAGGATGCAAGCTAACTGCTTCTAGTTTCCAGAAGCCATAATGTGTCTTGAGAGGGGATCACTTCAATATTTAGAGTAGAAGGGGAACTCTACTCCCTTTGTAACAGCTGCTTTCATACATGTAAAACAAAATGTCCTCCTTTTGCTCCTTTTCCTGTTTTGGCATGTGCAGTCTTCTACACATACACAGGAAAGTGAAATAAATACATGTACCATATAGAAGTAGGCTCTCACAGAAAGCTATGAAATGTAAAATTTGGTGTGGTATATCTGTCTTGTCCAAGTACGCAAATTAAGTAGAAAAAATAGTTTTAAAGATCAGTGGTTTGTGGAACATGTCCAAAGGAAAAGGAATGAAAAAAATTTTGAAATCTCAATTAACTTATCATCGTGACAGCTTTTTTCATTGTGCAGATTTCTGTTACTTCTTGCAGAAAAAGGAAGTACTCTTGTAATTTTGTCGGAAGGGAATGTAAAAGATGCGTTTATGGAATGCACTGTACCTTACTGATCCTAGCAGGGTTGCCTGTGGAAGGGCTTCAGTCCAGGCAAGTCCCAGAGTGTTATGTATGTAGAGAAGCAGAAGACTCAAACTGCATTATTGTTTGATATCTTGTGGTAGAAATGAATCCGCAGTCAACTACACCTTTCCTTCCCCCAGCCTTTCCATAAGAAATTTATGGCTTTTTATTGTTATATGGAAGTATTTTAGCATCTAAGTGAAAATATATCCTCCATTAAAATGAAGCAATTGACACTGCGTAGGGTATTGATGTGTATTTTATGACTTTATGGGGAGCACAGAGCTTTTCTCAAGAACACAGGATTTTGCAATGGCTCCTTAAAATATTAAAGGCAAAGTGATTCAGAGATTTCAAGAGCCCTGTTGTCACTTGTTCCGATTCTTCAAATACAGGCAAATCTCAGCATCAAGTCACTGCAGTTTGGGATGTGCATGTAAGGTAACTCCTGGATAAGCCAGATACTGAGATTTTAAAAACTCACTCCAAATCCATTACTGCAAGGCAGTGGACATCCAAATGTCATGAACGTGCTTGTTTGTAGTAAGCTTTTTGTATGAAGTGTCCTCTTCTGCCCTGAATCAGGCAGATTCTTCAAGTCTAAAGAAATGCCCATTGCAGATCTCAGTGAAGTTAACTTTCTGCCATGTGCTTTTGAGTTTAAATGTTTCTTCCATCTGTCTTTTTTAGCAAGTTTTTGGACAATCAGGCTTCCTTGTATGTTTGCTGAAGTGCCAGTGTGGGAATGCCACGTTTCCTTTTTCTTCAAATCTTACCTTACTTTCCTGTGGGTATTTTGAGGAGTGGAAGTCCCCAGTTTGCATAAGACCTGAGGAGAGGGAACATGAATTTAAAAGCAGGAAAATGCAGACATTTTACAATTGCATGATCTAACCCTTTTTTCTTTGTTATTCCAGTGAAGATTTTCTGCAGATCAATTTCTTTGCTTTCCCTCCCTCAATAAATACTCTGCTTATGCAGGAACTATTCTCAGTATCAGATCCAAGCAGTGCAGAATTCTGCAAAAGCTTTGCTCTGTAGCAATCCCTCTGGAGCTTTAAGTGGGACCTCCAAGTTGTCTGTTTGCCTTCTGCAGCAGATGGGCACGTACAGAAGAAATCATATATTCCAGGAAGCAAGTTTGTATCACCCCATTGATTAGGGACATCTGAATACTAATTTGATTTGCATTATAGATGACCTTGGTGAGAGTCAAGTGATGTACAAATTGAACTGTGCAACTGGTTGCTCTCTGCGTGCTCTATTTTGCATTTTCCTTACAAAATGTGATTGTTTAGTCCCTGAGGAATTGAAGTACTTTTTGGTGAACTTTGTTACTGAGGAGCGTTAGGGAGCTCCTGTGTCTTTGACAGAACACAAAGTTTCCACGTGAATTCCCTGTGTGCAGGGCATGGCATCTATGCAGAGCTCACTCATTGATCATTAGAACTTTCTATATTGCAGTATGGAGTTCCAGAAAAGCTGCAAGAGAGGGGTCCTTCATCTGTACAGCTTTGTTTTCAAACCTTCCCGAGAAAGCGATCATACATGAGGATCACAGCTTGTGACACTTTATAATGGTTATGAAGGTGCTTCAGCCTAAAATCTGCTAAAGTGTTGCTGTGTATATTGTTAAATATTCTGCTTCCATATTGCTGCAGTGTTTCTGCCGGTGACTTGACTCTTTCAGGCAGAGGTAGCCTTACAAAACTCAGGCTGTGCCTGGATTACCGACATTGCACGTTGATAGGCATGTGCTGGTATGTTAACTCTGTCTTCGTGTGGGTTTTATGGGGCTACTGTAGATGTATAATCTGCACACTCTGAGCGCTGCTTGTGTATCACCTGTCCTGCTTTCCATTGATCTCCAGGCTATCCGGTGCACTCTCGTGAACTGTAGTTGTCAGTGTTTCAAGCCTGGGAAAATAAATCAGCGACAATGCGACCAGTGCCGGCATGGATGGGTAGCACATGGTAATATTTGTTTTTACAATCTATAGAAAACAGTTTAGGATCCTCTTAACTATTAGATGCTTTTTGTGTCACCCCTCAACCCCCACACCAATATTCGTTGCATTCAATCTTCTCTCTTGGGACTCAAAGTTTATTTACTTATTTTGTGATTTTTATTTTCAGCCCTGAGCAAACTGAGGATTCCAAACCTCTACCCATCAAGCCAAGTAGAAATAGTTCAATCCAATGTTGTCTTTGATATCAGTAGCCTCATGTTGTATGGAACCCAAGCCATTCCTGTGCGCCTTAAAATTCTGCTCGATCGGCTTTTCAGTGTTCTGAAGCAGGAAGAGGTGATACAGATTCTCCATGCTCTGGATTGGACACTGCAGGATTACATACGTGGATATGTGCTACAGGTATTTAGAGGGGCTTTTTGAATAGAAATATGACAGTTAAGTAGTTTTCTAGCTTAATCTTCTGAGTGGTTCACAGTGTGTTAACAGCACGGTGCATCTGAAAGTCAGTAACAGACCTGTATGAGCTTAATGCCAGAAAAGAAAAAGTAGGTTTCTGGTGATTGCTCTCTTTTTTAAGTTGGACTTAAGTGAAATCTTCCTACTTGCTCAAATCTAACAACATAGATAAGTGAAAATAAAAATCAAAAGGTACTGGTACTGTATCAAAGTAAAGGCTTTAGAATTTGTTCCAGTATTATTTAAACAGTGAGTTTGCTTTTATACAGCAGAATAATACATCAAGAAATAAACTTGCCATTATTTAAAACACTAGGGACAATATTCATCTCTGGCGTGGTGCTACCGACCTTACTGGAGCTGCAGCCAGAGTGTATTTGGCCCTGTGTGCTTACACTGATGTCAGTCCTTGCTGCTGTGGAAGTTACCTTTTATGTAAAGTAACATTATGATCTTACATTATGACATGAATCAATATTTAATGGTCTTGATAATCTTGCTTTTTAGTGTTAGGATTAAAAATATGGAATCAATTACCTTGAACCTCTATCACATGAAAAATTTATAATGTTACGTTCTTCATCATCTTAGAAACTCTTACATGCACTGTGAAAAATCTCAGTAGGCCATCAAATACATGTTCTGTGATAAAATATTTATTGTAGTTATTGGGAAAAGTTAGGCATAGCTAGAGTTTGAAAGAACTCCAACACTAGTGTAATTACAGCTGTGCTCTGTGAAAACTGGCAATAGATCAATACAGGTTCATTTGTTCTCTGATCTTAGTTGCTTGAAAGATTATTAAACTTGCAATGAAAGAATACTTGACTTAAATGAGAAGCTAAATCTTGGTCTGATTGCTCCATCTCTGCTGTCTGTGCTTACAGGATACTATCTGTTGTTCAAATAACGTGTCTTAATTTTTGTGGAAAAGAAAATAGTTTATTGGAAATGATTACTGTTAGTTCATGAAGAAATAATATCACCAGTGTGGTAACATTTGGAAGAAATTATCACAGGCTTCACATTAATCCCGTTTAAATTCAATGTTTTTATTGTTTTGCAAGAGAAGAAATTTTAGTCCCTGAAAAAAATGAGAGATTTGAGGGGGAGGTGTTTTTTGTTTGCCTTAACTAATGCCTAGCTCATTTAAATATTTTTGGCTTTAGGATGCTTCAGGAAAGGTGCTGGATCACTGGAGCATAATGACCACTGAAGAAGAACTGGCTACTTTGCAGCAGTTTCTTCGTTTTGGAGAAACTAAGTCCATTGTAGAGCTAATGGCAATTCAAGAGAAAGAAGGGCAATCGATCATAATACCACCACCGACTGCCAATTTGGATATCAGGGCATTCATTGAGAGCTGCAGTCCACACAGTCCTAATTTTTCTGCTTCCTTGGACAAAATGAGTCCCACCAATATTCATCCCTTTGAGAATATTGTAAATAACATGGCTTTCATGCTGCCGTTCCAGTTTTTCAGTCCAGTGCCTCCACCTTTGATAGGTTCACCACCAGAAAGACATTTGATTGAGCACGGTCAAGACCATAGCAATGAAACCAAACAAGATCTTCAGATACCATTTTCTGAAAGCAGCTTCCTAACTTCTAGTTCTGCACCATTTCACGTGGAAAATGAGAGGAGCATAAATGGTCCAGATGTCACTAAAACAGAAGATGATGCCCTTTTAAGTGATTCCAGTTCACATAATACAGCAGCAAAGCTTGAAATGACAGCACTATCTCCAGAAAACAAAATGAAATCTGTTGAAAAAAATGCTGGGCCAAGGAAAGGGCGTGTCTTCTGCACTGCATGTGAAAAAACATTTTATGACAAAGGTACTTTGAAAATACATTACAATGCTGTTCATCTGAAGATAAAGCACAAATGCACCATTGAGGGCTGCAATATGGTGTTTAGCTCGTTGCGTAGTCGAAATCGTCACAGTGCAAATCCTAACCCCAGACTCCATATGCCAATGAACAGAAATAACAGGGATAAAGATCTAAGAAACGGTTTGACCATTGCTGGACCTGGAGATAGTAAAAGGACAGAATTTACAATTTTAACTCCGGATAGCAGAACTATTTCCAGCTATGCCAGCTCTTGTACAGATTCAAAAGGCCAGGCTGGATTTTCCAGTATCGGGCACAAGGGTGTCCTCTTTCCAAACCTGAAGACGGTACAGCCTGTTCTCCCTTTTTACCGTAGTCCTGTCACACCAGCTGAGCTTGCCAATACTCCAGGTACTCTTCCTTCTCTGCCTCTCGTTTCTTCCTCAATACCAGAGCAGCTTGTTTCCAATGAATTGCCATTTGACATGCTCCCCAAGAAGAAGTCTCGTAAGTCGAGTATGCCCATTAAGATAGAGAAAGAAGCTGTTGAGACACCCAATGAGAGTAGCGATGTTGCCAGTTCTGAAGATGATTCACGTCTGCAGGTGGTAAGCGATGGAGAACTTGAGACCTGTGAGCATAAGAGAGAGAAGCGGGTGACCGACAGGGTGGAAAAGCACCCCCATTCAGGTAATTCATGGAAATCTCTCTCTGGGGTAGAGGGCCCAAAGTATTTTGAATCTGTCTTTGCGCCAAATAACAAATACATCGAGGATATCTCTGAGAATGAATTGCAACACTTTGAGAAAGAGGTTAAACCAGAAGAAAACCAACCCTTAAAAATAGTTTCCCATGAGATTATATATGAAGATCCAAAACACCACCACAGTGATGTTATAAAACCAATGACTGAACCCCCCATGTATATTAAAGAGCAGTCAAAGCACAGGATTCCTAAAAATGACTGCCCTGAATTGCAACACCACTTGCTGACCGGGGGCTTTTTCAGCACTTTGTCAAACAGGGGTGCTGCCATTCCTTGTTTTGAAGACTCTAAAGATATGGATCATGTCAGTCAACATGCACTAGGGATTCAGAAGGAAGAAAGCCGCTTTCATTGCGACATCTGTAAGAAGACTTTTAAAAACCCTTACAGTGTAAAAATGCATTTCAAAAATGTACATCTCAAAGAAATGCATATTTGCACAGTTGAGGGCTGTAATGCTGCTTTCCCTTCTCGTAGAAGTCGAGACAGGTAAGAAAATTATAAACAAAATTGTATTTATTTTACCATCACAATGGAGCCTAATTTGAAATTAAAATGAGTGTTTGAGGAATGGAGCCTACAAATATTTTCTGTGTATCCTCGTATAACAGGTATGATAACTTATCAGAACATTCTTGAAATGAAAATCCATTGAAAGAAACATTTCCTTTCCACTAGACTACAAGGTATTAAATAAAGCCATGAAAATTTCATAACAGATAAAGACTGGAGTAGTTGAAAGAATACTTTAGTACATAAAGGGAAAGCCACAAGGGTATGAATTCAGCAATTTTCCGGTAGATGCATGTGTGGACTTACATGTTTAATATGTACTTTCATGTGTATTTGAATGTATACAGTGTTTTTTCAGTGAAAAAGCAACAAGGTCAATTTGGGAAATCTTCACTTGTCCTTTCTTTACTCAAGGATTTGGAACAGACTGCTGAGAAAAAGCCCGTAAGAAAAGCAAGATTAGTCTTTGTCAGCACAAAATTAACATTATGCAGTGGTAGTCAAACTAACACTATCTGGTGTGTATCCACATCGGTAGTGCTTTTCTCTGAGATTAAAGACTAATTTCTAAACTATAGCATGAGCTTGATTCAGTTTAGTGTTGATTTCACACTATATTCCTGTAATTAATTTTATTTCAGTCTGTTTTGCACATAAACTGGGAAACAAGAGCTGAAGCTTTATTGTTGGCCATCAGTGATGTATCTGAATCAGTCAGTGATAGGTAACGAACCTATTCAAGTGCAACGAAGTGTTACAAAGTGTTCCAAGTCTGTCACGGGGTTAGAGCGGCTTTTGGCCGCAGGAAGTGTGCCTGGATAGTAGTTCAGAGTGACACAAGGTTTAGATTGTGTGTAATCCGCTCCGAGTGCTGGAGCCAGCTGATGCAATCCAGAGAGGATGAGCGGTCTCTGAGGACTGGCCGCCGCATCGGAGATGCGCAGATTCATCTGCTGCTGGCAGGGCTTCCTACCCTGCATCTTCCCAGATGTGAATTCCTCTCCACTGTAATTGCGATATGGGCCACAGGAAAGAAGGCCAGCAGTAAGATTTGCATTCACATGCCACAAATTCCTTCCCACACCAGTCTGTCGAGATAAGTTTTAACATAGGTGCTTTTGGAAGATGGGTTAAGAAAAAAAAAAA